>OZ023331.1:50364224-50401724 GCA_964007535.1 Brachyptera risi
TCCTGACAAGTGTGCACCAGATTCCAGGAGTTGGTAACCGCTCGGATCGTCTAGTCATGAGTAGGCCTATAGTTTGTCGCTAGAGGACGTTTCTTGCAGGGTCGAGTCATAGACATAGTAGTTGGTATTCTTTAGTCCATGGTCGGTCGAGTTGTGCGCGGTCTAACGTCTTGAGCCGCCGCGTCTTTTGACGGCAACCACAAGAGTGTGAAATGCGAGTGACGCGCCGACTCCGCCCTCCAGCGGGCGGCTGTCAACAGCCGTGTGACGGCGACAACAATGCCTGCGTGACCGCCCCCACGCTATCTGTGTGTAGTGGTTACTCGCACTGAAGGGTTCGACACGGAGAGGTCCAGGACATCTCACGTGAAGCTCTCATCAGTCGAGTATCACTCATCATATCATCTCATATCGCACTCTACTGACGACTATACGATCTATTGGCGTCGGTGGATGATATGTGAGATGAAGGGATGGTGGGAAGGAGTCGGCTGTTAAGGAACCATCCCAGTATTGACCTGAACGACAGAGGGAACCACGATGTACATGATGGTCGACCATGGCGGGAACAGAACCCCGGCCTCCTGAAGACGGCTCAGTGTGTCACTCATCAACAGGATGTCTTATTGCAATATTATCTCATGCATTGCTATTCTGTGTGTGATGACAGTCTTAACAAAACACACTCATTTCAACTGTTTGCAATTATTGGATGAGCGAAGCGAAGACTCAATTTCACCATACCCCCCAAAAAAGTGCCTGTTTTTTTTTTTTTTTTTTTTTGTTCGCGCTCCACAGGTCGGACGAAAATTCAAAATCAGTTGAAACTTGGCACACACAAGTATCCTTATCCAATTCGATACTGTATAGTTTTGAGGCGCGATCGGTTGAACCACTTCTGAGAAAACTCATTTCAAAGTTTGCAAAAATCCCATTAGAATAACCCAGAGGAAAAAATTCGTGAAAAATATTTCATCTGAGAGGATTCAAATTCTCAGGGAATTTCAATCTGATAATGATACACATTATTCCGAACTTTCACTTAAATCGGATCAGCTGCTTCGATGTAAAAAATATATAATGTAATTTGTGTTAATTATTCAAAGCTATTAAGATACCTATTGAATCAAAGCAACAAGTGTCACCACTTGATTGTAAACGATTAAAACAAAGCCTTCTTCATTATCATATAAATTATTAATGGAAAATAAGATGGCAGTGATGTAATGGTTTGGATCTCAAGGTGTATATATATATATATATAATAACCAATCCAAAGCTAAGTTGATATGTTCTAGCTCATCCATCAACGCGGCAACACATAACGCGTTTGCCTGGTATTTCCCAATGTTTAGTAAGCTGTTAGCTGGTCGCAAGCCTTCTTCAGCAGTGATTTTCTCTCTACGACGGAGAATGTGGCTGGAGAATGTTGGTCGTACATGAGATGACGCGTATTACGTGTCAAGCTTGGGGTCTCAAGGGGGGGGGGGGGGGTTAACAGGATAATATATACAGCAAGGGGAGGCGCGCGGCTCGACCCAAGCGCCCAGCATTAACCACAATTACCCTCTTGGTGACGTCAAACATCAGAGCCACATTGAATTGTAAGACTCTTTAATGTCAGTTTCAATGACAAATTACAATCAAGAAGACCGTTTTCGAACACTTCTTGTCCGAATGTGTCCAGAAATAGAATTGTGTTTATTCCACTCAAGTTAGAGTCAGGCTATTTGATTGTTCATGTTTTTCAACAACATCAACAACAAGCGGTCAGCCTACATATATTCAAAATGTCAACATTCTACGACTTTCCGTCCTTATAGCACGCGTCACAATAATCTTGCTACCCCATTACACGCAAAGTCTCTTTCAGATGATGATTATTGTTTCCTTAACGACCCCACCAACAGCTAGGTTATACGAGAATCGATGTTTTCAATTCTAGCACCTCGATCGTGGAATGCGTTACTTGATGAAATAAAAATTCAAAATGAAAATAATTTCAAAACGGAATGTACATAATTTTCTTCTACAAATTCAAAGCGATAATACATATTTGAATGAGCGAAGCGAAGACTCAATTTCACCATAACCGATTTTTTTTTCGCGCTCCACAGGTCAGACGAAAATTTAAAATTAGTTGAAACTTGGCACACACAAGTATCCTTATCTAATTCGATACTGTATAGTTTTGAGGCACGATCAGTTGAACCACTTTTGAGAAAACTCATTCCAAAGTTTTCAAAAATCCCATAAGAATAACCCAGAGAAAAAAATTCAGGAGAAATATTTCATCCGAGAGAATTCAAATTCTCAGGGAATTTCAATCTGACAATGATACACATTGAACCGAACTTCCATTCAAATCGGATCAGCCGTTTTGATGTGAAAAAATATATAATGTAATTTTTATGAATCATTCAAAGCTATTAAGATACCAATTAAATCCAAGCTACAGGTGACACCACTTAATTGTAAACGATTAAAACAAAGCCTTCTTTATTATCATAGAAATCAATAATGAAAAATAAGATGGCAGTGAAGTAATAATGGTTTGGATCTCAAGGTGTATATATATATATATATATATATATATATATATATATATATATATGTATATATATATATATATATATATATGAATATATATATATATATATATATATAAATATATATATATATATGAATATATATATATATATATATATATATATATATATATATATATTTATATATATATATATATATATATATATATATATATATATATATATATATATATATGAATATATTTATATATATATATATATATATATATATATATATATATATATATATATATATATATATATATATATATAATAACCAATCCAAAGATAAGTTGATATGTTCCAGCTCATCCATCAACGCGGCAACACATAACGCGTTTGCCTGGTTTTGTATAACACTGGATCATTATAACATTAATTTATTCATTCTTCATCACATTTATAGTTCAGTTCCGATTGATGCTTTTTTTTCTATGAATATTGAATATTAAAAAAAAAATCTGTGGTTAGTTTACTTGGAATATTTTGCTATTCATAATTATATTGTTACAGTGAATGTGTTGTCCGATCATGTCATGCATTTGCTGTGTGTTTACATTGCATAACATGAATGGTAATACCTCTGTGTGTACCACAACTGGATGCATTTATGCATCTCTCTGCATTTTGTTGTATTTTTCGTCTATTTTATTTTATTTTAAATGTGGGAAGGATCTGCCGAATTTCGCCAGCAATAAAGATCTTATAATAATACAAAAACTTGATGCAAAACATTGTTCCCCAATTGCATGAGGCTATGGATGAAAGGTAGGATCGTTTGGACGGGGCACCACAAGGGCGATCTCACCAACCCATTTCTAATTATTTAAAGGCAATCAACTTTGACACGCTCTCTGTGACCAAACTTTTCCAACGCAGATGGAAGTATCTCAGTTCAACTAACAGTCCACGGGAGTCGATTTAGCGAAATATCAGTTTCTTGGTGATAGCTTTTGAACGGTATGAGATATCAAAATTCTGATACTTGAGAAACACAGATAATTATAATAGCTTCAAGATGATGTAAGTTATAACTATCCAAGTCATGTCGCATAACTGTCAAGCGTATACAGCTGAAAATGTTTCTTTAGCTGCATACGCTTGACAGTTATGCGACATGGCTTGAATAGTTATAACTTATATCACCTTGAAGCTATTGTATGCTTGTCAGTCATGCGACATGACTTGAATAGTTATAACTTATATCACCTTGAAGCTATTATATGCTTGACAGTTATGCGACATGGCTTGAATAGTTATAACTTATATCACCTTGAAGCTATTATATGCTTGTCAGTCATGCGACATGACTTGAATAGTTATTACGTATTTCACCTTGAAGCTATTATAATCATCTGTGTTTCTCTATTAATAGAATTTTGATATCTCATACCGTTCAAAAATTATCACAAAAATACTGCTATTTTGATAAGGATCCCAAACTGAACTAGCATATTCCACCATGCGACGCACTAACGAGAAATATGCTTTGAGAAATATACATCCTCCTCTGTATTGATTTCACCATATAACACACAATCATCCGCAAATAACCTTATTCTCAAATTAAGAACACTAGTCAGATCATCTATCTATGAATCAAATGATAAGGGACCCAACACACTACCCTGTGGAACTCCTGACGTAACCTTAGTCTCACTTGAAACCTCTGAATCCACCCGAACTCTTTGCACTCTATCTTGAAGAAAATGATGGATGCATGCATGAATGATGAGATGAAAGGCCCAAGCCGGCTCCTGAGGCAGATCAACACTGCTTGATCCACTGCCAACCTACACTCAGCAAGACACAAACACATGCGTAGCATAATTTTATTCTCATTCGACTGAGGAGCGAGTGGTAAATCATATCAAAGGTATATTCATAGAAATGTATTATATAAATGTCGTGTATAATGATACAAGTAAAAGTTTATAATCATGTAAACACATATAAAAACAATGTCGGTGAAAAGAGCGGTGTTTGTTATCGACGAGGCTTGGTGTGGGACTCCCCTGCGGCATCTTGGGACGCAGTAGTTCCTGCCTTGGACGCGATGCGGCCGTAGTACTGCTCTAGAATCGTCACCCTCTTGTTGCTCTTCGCCTTGTCCCCCAGGTCACGCCCCGGCACGCTCTTGTCGGTGTTGTCTGCGCTCTTCGCCTTGGCCCCCAGGTCGCGCCCCGGCGCGCTCTTGTCGGTGTTGTCTGCGCTCTTCGCCTTGGCCCCCAGGTCGCGCCCCGGCGCGCTCTTGTCGGTGTTGTCTGCGCTCTTCGCCTTGGCCCCCAGGTCGCGCCCCGGCGCGCTCTTGTCGGTGTTGTCTGCGCTCCTTGCCTTGGCCCCCAGGTCGCGCCACGGTGGATGGTCGCGCCCCGGCGCGCTCTTGTCGGTGTTGTCTGCGCTCTTCGCCTTGGCCCCCAGGTCGCGCCCCGGTGTGCTCTTGTCGGTGTTGTCTGCGCTCTTCGCCTTGGCCCCCAGGTCGCGCCCCGGCGCGCTCTTGTCGGTGTTGTCTGCGCTCTTCGCCTTGGCCCCCAGGTCGCGCCCCGGTGTGCTCTTGTCGGTGTTGTCTACGCTCTTCGCCTTGGCCCCCAGG
This sequence comes from Brachyptera risi, assembly GCA_964007535.1. Classification (NCBI taxonomy): domain Eukaryota; kingdom Metazoa; phylum Arthropoda; class Insecta; order Plecoptera; family Taeniopterygidae; genus Brachyptera; species Brachyptera risi. The sequence goes on from OZ023331.1 coordinate 50,369,406, forward strand.
TCGCGCCCCGGCGCGCTCTTGTCGGTGTTGTCTGCGCTCTTCGCCTTGGCCCCCAGGTCGCGCCCCGGCGCGCTCTTGTCGGTGTTGTCTGCGCTCTTCGTCTTGGCCCCCAGGTCACGCCCCGGCGCGCTCTTGTCGGTGTTGTCTGCGCTCTTCGCCTTGGCCCCCAGGTCGCGCCCTGGTGAAGGGTCGCGCCCCGACGCGCTTCTGGAGTGTACCTCTCTTGGTCTCTTGCCGTCAGCAGCGACATAGTTCGACAGTTGTTCAGGACGGTCCAGTTCGTCCTTCACAGTGGTTCCTTCAACGCGTTCCTTTCTCCTCCAACCCTCTTCCACGACCTCCTTGCTGGTTTCTTCATTCTCCACGGTGGTTCCTTCCACGACCTTCTTGCTGGTTTCCTCATTCTCCACGGTGGTTCCTTCCACGGCCTCCTTGTTGATTTCCTCATTCTCCTCGGTGGTCCCTTCCACGACCTTCTTGCTAGTTTCTTCATTCTCCTCGGTGGTTCCTTCCACGACCTTCTTGTTGGTTTCTTCATTCTCCTCGGTGGTTCCTTCCATAACCTTCTTGCTGACTTCCTCGTCCTCCACAGTGGTTCCTTTAACTCGTTCCTTCCTCTTCAGAACCTCTTCGACGACCTCTTCATCGACAACAGTGCTAGAGGCACAATTGTTATCGTCCTCGAATGTACCAGTGTCGACGTCGTCCGATGTCAGGAAGTTGGTATCTCTTTCCTCGAGGCAGTAGAACTCTTCCCCGGTCTCACTGGGCGGATAGTCGAACGTCTCCCTGCAGTTGAATATCCTGATGAGGCTGTCCGCGCCCGAGACGTCGAGCTCGCTCGTTCCCGCCTCCAGAACGCTCCTGTGACGTTCCTTGGAGCGCTCCATCGCCTCCAGGTCTTTCCACGAGACCGAGCGGGCGTTGGGGCGCGCGCTGTCGATCTTCAGGATGCTCTTGGGCGCGCTGTGGAAGCTCTTGACGCATAACAGGCCCACCGAGTCTCTGTGCCTGCCCAGACCGGTCAGCTCCCGCTCCGACTGCGCGCTGCCCGTGCGCAGCAGCTCGCATGAGTCCTTGTGCCCGACCAGGCCACTGCGCGTGCGCCTCCTCGCTACGCTCCTGGCAGCCAGCAGGTCAACCGAGTCTCTGTGTCTGTCAAGGCCGCTCGCGCGCATGCGCACTTCGAGCCTCTCCATCGAGTCTCTGTGCCTGTCCAACACCTCCTCCAGACCGCCCGCGCGCGTGCGCACTTCGAGTCTCTCCACTGAGTCCCTGTGCCTGTCCAACACCTCCTCTAGGCCACTCGCGCGCGTGCGCACTTCGAGCCTCTCCACCGAGTCCCTGTGCCTGTCCAACATCTCCAAGCCGCTCGCGCGCGTGCGCACTTCGAGCCTCTCCACCGAGTCCCTGTGCCTGTCCAACACCTCCTCTAGGCCGCTCGTGCGCATGCGTACCTCCTCCGAGCCGGTCGTGTGCATGCGCACTGCTTTCAAACTCTCCGCCGTGTCGAAGCGCTCCAGGCAGAACACGCTCGAGTCACTCGCTAGAAAGAACAGCTCGTCCTCGCTGTTCGTCACGCCGTACCTCGGCCGGCTGTACTGCGTCAAGAGCCCGCCTAACTCTTCGCTCGCCACCACCTTCTCTCTCTTGCTCAGACCTTCTTCCCTGTCCACTATCTTCATCTTGCTCAGACCTTCTTCTCTGTCCACCACCTTCTCTCTCTTGCTCAGACCTTCTTCCCTGTCCACCACCTTCTCTCTCTTGCTCACACCTTCTTCCTTCTCTCTCTTGTTCAGACCTTCCCTCTCCACCACCTTCTTCGTCGGGAACCAATTCTCTCTCTTGTTCAGACCTTCTCTACACAGCTCCTCGCTCGCCACCACCTTCTCTCTCTTGTCCAGATCTTCTGCCCTGTCCACCACCTTCTCTCTCTTGTCCAGATCTTCTGCCCTGTCCACCACCTTCTCTCTCTTGTCCAGATCTTCTGCCATGTCCACCACCTTCTCTCTCTTGTCCAGATCTTCTGCCCTGTCCACCACCTTCTCTCTCTTGCTCAAACCTTCTTCTTCACACTTCGCCGTCTCAACACTGTCTGGGTCCACCACGGTCTCGTCCGCACGTCGGCTCATCTTCTCAAACATCTCCAGCCTCCGTCTGATCGTCAAGTGTATGGTGTCCTTCTCTTCCACACGCTTAGCGGCCGCTTCTGTCTCGCTCGTCTGCCCGAACATCATGGTCTCCATCAGCATGGCCATGTACATGTCCTCGATGTGTATCTCGTCGGACGGTTTCTCCGTCTCGCCGACCTCCTCTGCAGACGTGTCAACGGCCACCCAGCTGGCTGTCGCGTGGGGCTCGGCTGTACTCGGCTCCCGTCGTGTTGTGCTCGTGGCGTATTGCAGTTGTCGCGAGATGTGTACCTCGTCGGACGGTTTCTCCGTCTCGCCGACCTCCTCTGCAGACGTCACCCAGCTGGCTGTCGCGTGGGGCTCGGCTGTACTCGGCTCCCGTCGTGTCGTGCTCGTGGAGTATTGCAGTTGTCGCGAGATGTGTACCTCGTCGGACGGTTTCTCCGTCTCGCCGACCTCCTCTGCAGACGTCACCCAGCTGACTGTCGCGTGGGGCTCGGCTGTACTCGGCTCCCGTCGTGTTGTGCTCGTGGCGCATTGCAGTTGTCGCGAGATGTGTACCTCGTCGGACGGTTTCTCCGTCTCGCCGACCTCCTCTGCAGACGTCACCCAGCTGACTGTCGCGTGGGGCTCGGCTGTACTCGGCTCCCGTCGTGTCGTGCTCGTGGCGTATTGCAGTTGTCGCGAGATGTGTACCTCGTCGGACGGTTTCTCCGTCTCGCCGACCTCCTCTGCAGACGTCACCCAGCTGACTGTCGCGTGGGGCTCGGCTGTACTCGGCTCCCGTCGTGTCGTGCTCGTGGCGTATTGCAGTTGTCGCGAGATGTGTACCTCGTCGGACGGTTTCTCCGTCTCGCCGACCTCCTCTGCAGACGTCACCCAGCTGACTGTCGCGTGGGGCTCGGCTGTACTCGGCTCCCGTCGTGTCGTGCTCGTGGCGTATTGCAGTTGTCGCGAGATGTGTACCTCGTCGGACGGTTTCTCCGTCTCGCCGACCTCCTCTGCAGACGTCACCCAGCTGACTGTCGCGTGGGGCTCGGCTGTACTCGGCTCCCGTCGTGTCGTGCTCGTGGCGTATTGCAGTTGTCGCGAGATTCCCTCCAAGTGGATAGTGAACGATTTGCTGCTGTTCATGTCTTCTGCCGGTTCACTGTCGACACCCTTCACCTCTATCTTGATCACAATATCAGACACCTGTTGAGGCACATTGGTGGCGCTCGTGTCGACTTCTGCCTCGTCCAGCGCGCACGCGCACGTCTCGACTTCTTCTGTCGCCTCCAAATCGTCGTCCTCCAGCGCTGAGTTGCGTGTTGTGAACGCCACGCTGATATCTTTGATGACAAATCCGTTGATTTCTGGCGAGGACACAACGTGTAGCGTAACACCGCCCTGGCCGTCACTCATCTCTTCCGTTAGTTCCACACCTTCCAGTGGTCTCTCTGAAGCACTCATCTCTTCCGTTAGCGCCACACCTTCCAGCGGTCTCTCAGTAATCTCTTCCGTTAGTTCCACACCTTCCAGTGGTCTCTCAATAATCTCTTCCGTTAGTTCCACACCTTCCAGCGGTCTCTCAGTAATCTCTTCCGTTAGTTCCACACCTTCCAGCGGTCTCTCAGTAATCTCTTCCGTTAGTTCCACACCTTCCAGCGGTCTCTCAGTAATCTCTTCCGTTAGTTCCACACCTTCCAGCGGTCTCTCAGTAATCTCTTCCGTTAGTTCCACACCTTCCAGCGGTCTCTCAGTAATCTCTTCCGTTAGTTCCACACCTTCCAGTGGTCTCTCTGAAGCACTCATCTCTTCCGTTAGTTCCACACCTTCCAGCGGTCTCTCTGAAGCACTCATCTCTTCCGTTAGTTCCACACCTTCCAGCGGTCTCTCTGAAGCACTCATCTCTTCCGTTAGTTCCACACCTTCTAGCGGTCTCTCTGAAGCACTCATCTCTTCCGTTAGTTCCACACCTTCCAGCGGTCTCTCAGTAATCTCTTCCATTAGTTCCACACCTTCCAGTGGTCTCTCTAATTCAGTAATATCTTCTGTTGGTTCCACACTTTCCAGCGGTCTCTTTGAAGCACTCATATCTTCCGTTAGTTTCACACCTTCCAGCGGTCTCTCTGAAGCACTCATATCTTCCGTTAGTTCCACACCTTCCAGCGGTCTCATTGAAGCACTCATATCTTCCGTTAGTTCCACACCTTCCAGCGGTCTCTCTGATTCAGTCGTCTCTTCTGTTGGTTCCACACTTTCCAGCGGTCTCTCTGAAGCACTCATATCTTCCGTTAGTTCCACACCTTCCAGCGGTCTCATTGAAGCACTCATATCTTCCGTTAGTTCCACACCTTCCAGCGGTCTCTCTGATTCAGTCGTCTCTTCTGTTGGTTCCACACTTTCCAGCGGTCTCTTTGAAGCACTCATATCTTCCGTTGGTTCCACACCTTCCAGCGTCCTCTCCGACAGTGTGTCGAGTGTAGCTGTATTGACGATGTCGTCCAGTGCCCGGACCACCGTGTTCACTCTGTCGTTCATGACGCGGTCGTCGTACCCGTCACCCAGGCAGTTCTCGATGTCGCCCAGCTCTCTCGCCAGCCGGCTCACCTGCCCCATGCTGCGTGCTACCTGCTCGAGACCTCTGTCGAGCCTGCACAGCTCTTCGCTGGCCGAGTCCTCGTCGGACCACGCGCCCGAGAAGTGCATGCTGTCGTCGCACACCTCGTTGCCGCGGCGAACCTCTACTTGACAAACATCATTCGCTGATCGCTCATCTTCGTTGTCATTACAGTCAGGTGCGGTGGCTTGCCCGGATGAAACGACTTTGTTGACTGGCGGTGTGTTGTTCTTGTCGAGTTGCTGTAAGTTGGCGGTGTTGAGACCGGATGGGTCGTCGGCTTCACCCTCTAAGAGAGGTTTCTGCGCATCGTCCGGTGCCCGGCGGGTGTCGAGTCGAGGCTGTAAGTTGGCGGTGTTGAGACCGGATGGGTCGTCGGCTTCACCCTCTAAAAGAGGTTTCTGCGCATCGTCCGGTGCCCGGCGGGTGTCGAGTCGAGGCTGTAAGTTGGCGGTGTTGAGACCGGATGGGTCGTCGGCTTCACCCTCTAAGAGAGGTTTCTGCGCATCGTCCGGTGCCCGGCGGGTGTCGAGTCGAGGCTGTAAGTTGGCGGTGTTGAGACTGGATGGGTCGTCGGCTTCACCCTCTAAGAGAGGTTTCTGCGCATCGTCCGGTGCCCGGCGGGTGTCGAGTCGAGGCTGTAAGTTGGCGGTGTTGAGACCGGATGGGTCGTCGGCTTCACCCTCTAAGAGAGGTTTCTGCGCATCGTCCGGTGCCCGGCGGGTGTCGAGTCGAGGCTGTAAGTTGGCGGTGTTGAGACCGGATGGGTCGTCGGCTTCACCCTCTAAGAGAGGTTTCTGCGCATCGTCCGGTGCCCGGCGGGTGTCGAGTCTAGGCTGTAAGTTGGCGGTGTTGAGACCGGATGGGTCGTCGGCTCCACCCTCTAAGAGAGGTTTCTGCGCATCGTCCGGTGCCCGGCGGGTGACGGTACCGTAAGCCTGTGACTCTGGATCCTCCTACACAAACAATAGTTCATTATCTGAACTTTAAACCTTGAACTTTTCACTTTTAACGTTTTGAAACTTGGCCAACTACATCGGTGTCCAATTGCTTACGCTACCTGTACACCCTTCTTGTCTCACACTGCCTACCAAGTCGTTTTCCCACCTTCCCCCACTTCGGCATCCCAATTTGGTCATGTTGTTCTTATAGTGTCTAGCCCTACGCTACCTATGCCGACCCCATAATGCAAATAACATCCCCTCCTTACTGGCTCTCTATTCCCCTCACAGTGATTGGTGGTCAGTTTGAACATTGAGACACTTGAATATCTCACTTCTATGAAATCTCGTTGTTCTCTCACATTAAAATCTAGGGTTTATTATCAAATGAAGATTTGGTACGGTATAGTCGAAGACAGTATTTTAAACTAATTCTGCTAAAGTACAAACTATTTGTCATATCAGTTGTTATACGTGACTGGACCGTAAGTTGAACTATTATCATTTAATTAATTTAATATAATCAGTGATCGACCCCACCAACAGAGGGTTATAAGAGGGTAAGACTTACATCTCGTCGGAAGAGGTACTTCTGGACCAGGCGGTTGGGCGCGTCAGTGAGGAAGAGGACCAACACAAACACCACCACAGACAGGATCGACAGCGGGGGCACAAAGTTAACCAGCTCGAATGTAGCACTCATTTAGAACTTGTGCGAAAACCCATCCTGTTTTCAAAAGAGACCGATGGTACTAAAACAACCTCCTAACGTGTGTCCTCCTAACGTCACCTAATGTTTGCCTAGGAATGTCAAGTCAATGTTTTGAGTTGTCCTATTTGTTTCAGTCACAGCCACCTTGATTTACTATCCTACTCGCGTCCAAGAGGCTGTTTATTCACATCACTGGATGACAGAATCCAGGAAGCGGTGAAGCAATATGCCACGCATATTGTTGTGTTTTTGTCAAGTTATGAAACAAATTTTAGTTAACCTCTTTTATATTAAATCTTGACGTAAAGTCAAGATTTACCAAATTACTTGTAAAAATTTCCAACTCCAAGATGGCTGACGTAGCCGTTGTGGCCGTGGCCCTGACCGGGTTGACAGCGGCGTGCTACGCGTTTCGCATGTGGCAGGAACGCCGACAGACGCACGTAAGTCTAGGACTAGGACCCAGTTCGAGCCCCTCTCACGCCCTTGTTCATTCACCCGCATGCACTTGGCAACATGATCGCAGCACAAGTACAAGCCGGTTATTGGTGTTCTCTCCGCTCGATGGCATGAGGCCGGGCGACGTCGCAGACACAGGTTTGTGGCGCTAACCCTAGCCACACATCATTAGCCAAGCAATCTGCATGGACAAGACAACGCCAATAACCACTCGAACCAGGTAAAACTAATGCCAACTAATTGAAAAGGTATAAGCGATTATATACAATGACAACCACTGTTCACTGTAGTGGTTGGTGGAAATGGAAAATGAAAAGGTTTGGACGTATTATTATTATTATTTAATTCTTGCAAATGCACATGAATGCGCGGTGGCAAGTTCCCTAAGTACCCCTATCCCACCATCTCCTTAACCCTCTGACGGAATAACTTTAACCTGATTTCATCCCCTTCAAAAACATTTCTACTAAGCCCATTCCAGTCCCTACCTGTCCTATTTAAGAAAGAGAATTTACCGACATCTAATGTAGCCCCCTTTATGACTACCGCTCTATCATGACCCCGCCTACCTCCATACCCTGACTTATTTCTTTTTATCAACTCATGCAGCTCCCCCCACCCCCCCTCTCCCTCCATTACCCTGAAGAAATTACATAAACGATCCTCCTTCCTCCGTATTTCCAATTTCTGCCACCCCAGGTCTCTCATCATCTCAGTTGGACTCTCCAACATTCTTACCCTCTCCCCCCTTTCATTCTCATCCCATTTCCACCTCCTAACCCTACCTGTAACCCTTCTCACAGCAATCCTTTGAACCCTTTCCACATCCCTTATCTCACCTAATCTATAAGGATCCCAAACTGAACTAGCATATTCTACCATGGGACGCACTAACGATAAATATGCTTTTTCCTTAATCTCCATACCTGCCCCCCTAAGTTGCCTCATTACAAAGTTTAGTGCATTTATACTCTTTTTTACTATTCTCTCAATCTGACTCCCCCACCCTAGACGCCTATCAAATACCACCCCCAAATACTTGTAGTTTTCCACCAACTCCAGCGTCTTCCCTCCTACCTCATACACTACATCTGTCCTTATGTTTCTCTTACCGAATGTGACTAACTTGCACTTTCCTGTATTCAGTGCAAGTTAGTCACATTCGGTAAGAGAAACATAAGGACAGATAAACATATTTCATATTTCATGAAACATATTTCATTATACAATTCAAACGTTTTTAGGCCCTAGATGTAGATTTAGATTATTTATCAAACTCCCACAGCATAACAATGATCGTATTACTGATACATGGAATGAATTATCATGTAATTGTAATTGTAGATATATTTGTCCATTACATCACAGTGGGACTAAACAAAAATAGATGTTTATAGCCTAGGAAGGAAATGGGTCTCGTCAATGTTACAGATAGAAGTTGATAGATGATAGATGTAGTTCAAAGATAGTAGTGGTAGTATCGATTAATTTGAGAATACAGGCCATGTCATCATTATTACATGGTAGAAAATGATATATATGGTGAATACAGAATACAGGCTAGTACAAATATCCAAGACAATTGCTGATAATATAATAAAATAAGTCATGAAATTAAACAGAATAATATACATTCTAGGCAAATCTCATAAAATACAATCTAATTATATTTACTTAAACGGGATAGCTTGGGTAAAAAGTGGCATAACACAAGTGGTATGATTATATAATCACCAAATAATATACGCCTGAAATCTAGATATATAATATTTATTACTCCAGATCACTCATTACATACAGGTCATCCCAAAAAGACGATTTGTTTTGTTAAGGACTATAAAAAGTGAACGTTTTCGATATACGGTACCTAGAGCATTCTCTTCTCAATTGACAAAAACTAAAAGAATAGGCCTATATATCAATGTCTATTTCTAGTAAATATTTTCAACACAAACTTGTTTGTCAACACAATTGTCTGCGTGAAGTACACATACTACAAGACTAGTGGCATAATGGATTCACGCAAAATACCCACCTAAATAAGACACTGATAGCACATCACAAGCGATACAACATTAAATCAGTTTTTTATGATAACTTTATAACGGTACAAGTAAGATAGCTTTAATAGATTTTATCTTCATATCCAGTCTACTATATAATTTCATCCCTTTAATGAAGATTTAATTTACTTTAATTTACAACCATGGTGTAAAAGTACAATGTGAAGCACGCTCAACTTCCCGTGGTCATGTTACACATTGAGCATTGTAGATCATTGGGTTGACCCGTGTGACTGCTTGCTCAACGTTCCAGTCACTGTCTTGAGCTCAAGGGTTGAGTCTGTTACACATTGAGCATTGTAGATCATTGGGTTGATCCGTGTGACTGCTTGCTCAACGTTCCAGTCACTGTCTTGAGCTCAAGGGTTGAGTCTGTTACACATTGAGCATTGTAGATCATTGGGTTGACCCGTGTGACTGCTTGCTCAACGTTCCAGTCACTGTCTTGAGCTCAAGGGTTGAGTCTGTTACACATTGAGCATTGTAGATCATTGGGTTGACCCGTGTGACTGCTTGCTCAACGTTCCAGTCACTGTCTTGAGCTCAAGGGTTGAGTCTGTTACACATTGAGCATTGTAGATCATTGGGTTGACCCGTGTGACTGCTTGCTCAACGTTCCAGTCACTGTCTTGAGCTCAAGGGTTGAGTCTGTTACACATTGAGCATTGTAGACCATTGGGTTGATCCGTGTGACTGCTTGCTCAACGTTCCAGTCACTGTCTTGAGCTCAAGGGTTGAGTCTGTTACACATTGAGCATTGTAAACCATTGGGTTGATCCGTGTGACTGCTTGCTCAACGTTCCAGTCACTGTCTTGAGCTCAAGGGTTGAGTCTGTTACACATTGAGCATTGTAGATCATTGGGTTGACCCGTGTGACTGCTTGCTCAACGTTCCAGTCACTGTCTTGAGCTCAAGGGTTGAGTCTGTTACACATTGAGCATTGTAGATCATTGGGTTGATCCGTGTGACTGCTTTCTCAACGTTCCAGTCACTGTCTTGAGCTCAAGGGTTGAGTCTGTTACACATTGAGCATTGTAGATCATTGGGTTGACCCGTGTGACTGCTTGCTCAACGTTCCAGTCACTGTCTTGAGCTCAAGGGTTGAGTCTGTTACACATTGAGCATTGTAAACCATTGGGTTGATCCGTGTGACTGCTTGCTCAACGTTCCAGTCACTGTCTTGAGCTCAAGGGTTGAGTCCTCAATGATAGTAAAGGAAAAGCTTTGGAGATGGAGTCTCACCCAACTTGGCAGTCGTAAAAAGGTAAAATTTAGTGATTATTTCTCACCCAAATTGTACAATGAGATTGGAGTACAGCAAGGAACAGTCTTCGGGCCACTGCTATTTATCACATATTTATTAATGATTTGAGTAAAGAAGTGAAAACCAATAGTATGCTCGGCACAGTGACGGCTTTGAGGTGACGAGACGGGTGACATCAAGCCTGAGTGTGAGTGTGTGGCGCTCGTGTTCCAGGTCGAGCCGCCCAAGCCGGTCGGCCAGAGCGACACGGGCCAGGGGTCCAGCAGCGCGCGGGACGTGGTCAGGGTGGTCCGGGACAAGCCCAAGCGGCGGCCGAGGGGGGAGCAGCCCCCCCTGCTGGAGGTGCCGGTCTCGCTGGGGCTGGTGGTCAAGCAGGGAGAAGAGGCGCCGATCGAGGAGCTGCTCAAGCCGGAGCTCAAGGTGGAGGCGTGGCTGAACGGGCTGACGGACATGGCCGCGTGTGGGGGCGAGCTGTTCGAGGGAGAAGTGCTAGACAGGCCCCGCTCAGCCAGGAGCAACAGGTCCCCGAGCTCTAGGCCGGAGTCTGCCGAGCCGGGGCCAAGAAGAGCACGAACCACGACCCCAGTGAGCGAGCCCGAGCCTGGGGCAAGGCAAGCACGAGCCACAACCCCAGCGAGCGCGGCGGCGATCGAGCCCGGAGCACGAGCCTCGCCCCCAGTGAGCGCGGCGGCGAGCGAGCCCGAGCCGGTGATCACCATCAAGGAGGCGGTCCGAGACTCGACCGAACACCCCAGGACCATGCTGAACAGCTCGGCCAGGCAAGTGGAGGCTTCTCTCAAGTTCTTGCGGCGACATGCGAGCACCACCAGCAGGTCTTCGGGCTCGAAGCTGCTGGCCAGGCCTTCCGCCAGTCAACAACGTAGACCTCCGGTGGACCAACCCTCCTCACCCTCCGCCGTTCAACAACGTAGACCTCCATCGGCCAGAGCATCACCCTCCACCGTTCAACAACATCAACCTTCGGCGGTCAAAAATCCACCTTCCACCGTTCAACAACGTCGAACTCCGGTGGCCAAAGCTTCACCCTCTGCCGCTCAGCAACGTCAACCTTCGGCGGTTAAACCCTCCTCACCCAATAACGCTAGTCCACAACGCCGACTTATGGTGGTCAAAGCTTCACCTTCCACCGTTCAACAACGTCGAACTCCGGTGGTAAAGGCTTCACCTTCCACCGTTCAACAACGTCGAGTTCCGGTGGTAAAGGCTTCACCCTCCACCGTTCAACAACGTCGAACTCCCGTGGTCAAAGCTTCACCTTCCACCATTCAGCAACGTCGAACTTCCGTGGTCAAAGCTTCACCCTCCGCCGTTCAACAACGCCAACCTCCGGCGGCCAAGCGTGTCGAGCCACCAGCCGTCAGGATCCGGCGCCTGCAGCGGGTGGTGATGGTGAAGCCTGCGCAGGACTGCGCGACCGTGGCGCTCGGCCCGGCGCGGCGGCGGCCCGCGAACTACGTGTGGCGCAGCGTGGCGCCGGTCAAGGCGAGGACGACGGAGACCGCCTGCAAGCCGCCGCGCTCCATCTCCGAGGTCATGGACCCCGATCACGTGTTCGACGGCCGGCTGACCGACTCGGAGCCCGAGCACTTCCGAGTGACGGACTTGGGCGACTTGATGACGTCCGCCTCGGACAGGAGGGAGCGCGAGAGGGAGGAGGGGGAGGAGGGAGGACACGACGCTGCGCTGCTACACGTGCAGACGCAGGGCTTCAGGAAGCTGATCATGGACCAAACAGATCCTGATCCACGCGAGAAGCAGCATTCAGAGACGAGGAAGCTCTAATGCCTTCCGTTATCCACTTCCTTCACAGACGTCTTTATCCAGTTGAATTATATTATTATTATTGTCCCACCAACAGCTGTTTAGGGCCTGTCATTTGTAAAAGCTGTTTTATTAATGTTCAATAAACTCTTCCTCGACTGCACAAGGTGATTCGCCTGCTTCAAGGCGACGAGTCTACTGGACTGTTCATTCATCATTCACCAGCTTACTATACACCTGGAATTACAATCATTGCCGGAAGTAAAAATAAGTTTTGAAATTATGACAATGAAATCAAAATATTAGTGAATTTATCCCAATTGGAAAAGGTATTCGAAAAATAATTTTTATTCAATTAATTAGTTTTCATTTCTCCCCCCCTTTCCATTTTCGATATGATACACGTATATTTTTTTAATATCTTTTTATTCACACCTCTACATGACTCATTATAGCTTATAACACATTTTTCATTTCAGAACCTCATAGCTTTAGGTTTTTCTTTGTTATTCTCGAATTTGCTACTTTTTTGATGTATTACCATTCTTCTAATAATTATTCTCCACGTTGATCAATTATTCTGTGCCAATTAGGGCAGCCATTGTTTTTGTTAATGGCAAAGTCTTGAATAAAGATAAATAATTATACAAGCGTTGAAGAGATGATCATGGAAAATATGTAATGATTTACGTAACATCGTATAAGAACTTATATGAATGATTTTGATATTTTGTATGATTTCAAATAAGTAAGGAAAAAGTGGGAATAACCGCTCTTGCTCCAAGAAGAAGTCCCAGTATTCCTCAGGATTTCATGACCGCAGGAATACAGGGACGATATATGTCCTTATTTCTTCTGCGTGGTTCCCCCCTTTTCGAATCTAACCTGCTCTCTGTAGCGATTCTATCCACTCGACCACCATGTAGTGACACTTCATGCGTCATGATACGACTCACGTCTCCAGAGTCAGATATTTCCTGGACCAGAGCGCAACTATCTCTTTATACCGGTACTGTAGCCACTCTTATCTACATCTAGTTCACAAGGGAATCTGCTAAATCACGACAGGCAGTCGGCACCTCTGGCTCTGAACTGACCGCAAGAACCACAGATACCGTCCATGTAATCAGTACGAGAGTTGGTACACCTTCTGTATTTATCTATTATTTTTTTTCATATTGGGTTTTAACGACGCACTATACTGATGGCTACGATCTATTGGCGTCGGTGGATGATGAATGAGATGATGGGATGATGAGATGAAAGGGTATTTCATTAGGTGTTTTGGATGGTGGGAAGGAGTCGGTCGTGGTCTGTTGTTGAGGAACCATCCCAGTATCAACCTGAACGACAGAGGGAAACCACAAAAAAACCCTGTCAGGATGGTCGACCATGGCGGGAATCGAACCCCGGTCTCCCGAATGACGGTGCAGTGTGTTACCACTCGGCCTCGCGTCTCGGTGGGTCACCTTCTTTATATTATGACAAGTATGTTGGTACGACTAGACGGTGACTCGACGGTTTGGTCCGGAGATAGAGTTGCAATGCACCTACTCAAAAAATTTCAAAAATATAAAAATATTAAACCCAAATGTGTTGTCGATTGAATGTGTGAAGTTTGGCTGTGCTGTTTCCCGCCTGCCTTGAGCCGTGGCCCAGCCTTGAGGGCGACGTGCCGCCAAGCTGCTGGCAGTAGTCGGCCGTCTGCTGCCACCACACTTGTACGCCGTCTACTGAGCTGAGTGTTGCGTCAGCCCGACAAGTCGAACTGCTATCTGGAGGTTAGTGGAAACAGCGCTAACTAGAGACTTCGTGTGATATCGGTCCAAGTACGTCGTTCGAAAAGCGCATGCGTTCACGTGTGATATTTCTATATTCATTCATTTATATTGTGTTTAACGACGCACTCTACTGATGACTACGATCTATTGGCGTCGGTGAATGATGTATGAGATGATGGAATGAGAGGTGTTTGTGGATAGTGGGGAGTAATCAGCATTGACCTGAGCGACAGAGGGAAACCAAGGTGCACAGGAACAGGATGGTGGACTATGGCGGGAAGCGAACGCCGTCTCCTGAGTGACGGTTTAGTGTATTGACCACTGGGCCACTCGTCTCAGTGATATTTTCATATCAACAAAAAAGAAGTTGGAATTCACAGTGCTAAATATACAATAGTACTTACCGAGGGGTTAACAACTCCCATATCAGATGTACACTTGGAGATTTTTTTAAAAATCACTCGAAATAAAAAAAAATCAACAAAAAATCACAGAAGTAAAAAAAATCACAAAAAAATCACCAAAGTCAGAAAAATCACAAAAAACCACCGAAGTCACAAAAAATCACAAATAATCACTCGAAATGAAAAAATTACCAAAAAATCAGGAAAGTAAAAAAATCACTGAAGTCAGAAAAGTCACAAAAAAATCACCGAAGTCAATTAAATCACAAAAAAGTCACCGAAGTCTGAAAAATCACAAAAAATCAGTCAATTCAGAAAAATCACGAAAAATCACTCTCAATCAAAAAAATCAATCGAAATAAAAAAAATGGAATAAAAAAAAAATCACTCGAAATCAAAAAAGTCACTCGAAAAAACACACGAAGTCAAAAAAAATCACTCGAGATAAAAAAAATCACTTGAAATGAAAAAAAATCAAATGAAAAAAATCACACGAATACAAAAGAGTCACACGAAGTCAGAAAAAATCACTCGAAATAAAAAGAATCGAATCAAATAAAAAAAAATCACTCGGAATAAAAAAGTCACTCGAAGTCGGAGAAGTCACTCGAAGTCGGAAAAATCACACGAAGTCAGAAAAAATCACTTGAGATGAAAAAATCAAATCAAATAAAAAAAATCACTCGAAATATAAATAGTCACTCGAAGTCGGAAAAATCACACGAAGTCGTAAAAAATCACTCGAAATAAAAAAAATCACTCGAAATAAAAAGTCACTCGAAGTCGGAAAAGTTACTCGATGTCGGAAAAGTCACTCGAAGTCGGAAAAATCACATGAAGTCAGAAAAAAATCACTCGAAATAAAGAAAATCAAATCAAATAAAAAAAATCACTCGAAATAAAAAAAGTCACTCGAAGTCGGAAAAGTCACTCGAAGTCGGAAAAATCACACGAAGTCGGAAAAAATCACTCGAAATGAAAAGTCACTCGAAGTCGGAAAAGTTACTCGAAGTCGGAAAAGTCACTCGAAGTCGGAAAAATCACACAAAGTCAGAAAAAATCACTCGAAATAAAAATAATCACTCGAAATAAAAAGTCACTCGAAGTCGGAAAAGTTACTCGAAGTCGGAAAAGTCACTCGAAGTCGGAAAAATCACACAAAGTCAGGAAAAATCATTCGTGACTTCGGAATCAAAAATCAGGTTCACACCAAAATGTCAAGTTGTTGACCCCTCGGTACTTACATACACAACTATAGGCCTACAACTGAATTAACGTATATTATTAATTCATTATTGTGATGAGTAGAACAGTGGCTAGCACGCTGAACCGTCATACAGGAGACTGCGGTTCTGGTTGGTATATATATATATATATGTATATATATATATATGTATATGCATATATATATGTATATATATATATATATATATATATATATATATATATATATATATATAAATATATATATATACATATATATATATATATATATATATATATATATATATATATATATATATATATATATATATATATATATATATTTATATATATACCGAGACGCGTGGCCGAGTGGTAACACACTGAACCGTCATTCTGGAGACCGGGGTTCGATTCCCGCCATGGTCGACCATCCTGACAGGGGTTTTTCGTAGTTTCCCTCTGTCGTTCAGGTTGATACTGGGATGGTTCCTCAACAACAAGCCACGACTGAATCCTTCCCACTCTCCAGAAACACCTAATAAAATTACCTTTCATCTTATCATCCCATCATCTCATTCATCATCCACCGACGCCAATAGATCGTGGCCATCAGTATGATGCGTCGTCAAAACCCAATATTATATAATATATATATATATATATATATATATATATATATATATATATATATATATATATATATATACATATATATATATATATATATATATATATATATATATATATATATATATATATATATATGTATATATATATATATATATATATATATATATATATATATATATATATATGTATATATATATATATATATATATATATATATATATATATATACATACATATATATATATATATATATATATATATATATATATATATATATATATATATATATATATATATATATATATACATACATATATATATATACATACATATATATATATATATATATATATATATATATATATATATATATATATATATATATATATATATATATATATATATATATATATATATATATATATATATATATATATATATATATATATATATATATATATATATATATATATATATATATATATATATATATATATATATATATATATATATATATATATATATATATATATATATATATATATATATATATATATATATATATATATATATATATATATATATATATATATATATATATATATATATATATATATATATATATATATATACGGTGTACGGTATATATACGTTGATCTCACCATGACATCATAAGATATGGAAATGGCATCCATTGCTCTAAATGAATATCTGCTACGTCCCCAGTGCTTGAAATATGTAAATATGGAATTATGTAAATACGGAATATGTGAAGAGTCGAGTGTATGTGTTGCGGTTTGCCTGCAGCCATGACGCTGCTGCCTCCTAGCGGCGAGGTGCTGGAGACCATCAACCGCGAGCTGAGCCAGAGCCGGGAGCAGACTTCCCGTGACGTCACGCAGCTGAGGGCGTGGCTAGACAAGCAGCCGCATCTGCCCAGCCACATGGGTATCTTACACAAACATTTTACTCACACCAACCCATTTCATCATAATATAAAGAAGGTACTCCAACTCCCATACTGATAACATGGACGTATTTGTGGTTTCTTGCGGTCAGTTCAGAGCCAAAAGTCCCGATTGCCCGTCACGATTTAGCAGATTCCCTTGTTAACTAGATGTAGATAAGAGTGGCTATGGTATCGGTGGCATTGTTCAACTCACAAAAACTATAATTCTCGTAACCAAAACAAATGCAAATACGGCACTAACATTATAATTCTACTGAGCCGTGTATAGCATTGTTGAGCCGTGTATAGCATTGTTGAGTATCGTTGTTCTATATAGTTCGATATTAAAGCGATAGTTGCGCTACAGACAATCGGAACTGTGAACTCGGGAAATGACCCCGGAAATATTTCACTTCCAAGACCCGAGTCGAGTCACCTTCATATTATGATAAAATAATAGTAATATCAATATATTTAATAGGTTCGTATCACTACATCTTGCTCACATATTATCACAAAGTTATGTGTCGTTAAAAAAATATGTAGAATTGATTTTTCTAGATCAATGGAATCTATTAAAAGATCAACAGGTAGGACCAATTAGAATTGCCACGTAGGCCCTAATAAGAGTGTCGCATTCGTCCGCCCACTGAATAATGAGAACTGTCTATTGAAAGGCAGTCTTATTTTCATTGAAGAAGATTTATGAAGACTAGAAACTTCAGCGCAGGAATTGTTCAATAGTAATAATAATTCATCTATCGTCTCCGTTGAATCCACATAGAACACTCGACATTATGTTATGGAAGGATGTCGAGACATTTCATTTAAAACAATACATAATTATGTTGAGTTCATTGAATTGCATCTTGATTAGGAAAGTCAGTTGACTTATTGACAGTTAGTATATTTCACAAGACTTTCCGAACCCTCGTCATCATGTTAACACATATTATTCAAGGAATAATAAGCTTGGTGTAGAACAAGTTTTTATAATTCAGTTTGAAATTTTGTAATTATTCTGAATTTATCATAGCTTCTGGTAATTTATTATGAAGTTTCAATTGAAAATGTCATATGTTGAACGCTTCTGAGAGTGATGTTGTTTGTGGCAGATGACGTCATGCTGGAGCGCTTCCTGTACGGATGCAAGTTCAGCGTGGAGCGCACGAAGGCGATGCTGGAGCGCTACTATACCGTGCGCGCCACTGTGCCCGAGCTGTTTGCTGACCGCGACCCGATGAGCACGCCGCTGCAGGACTGCTTCCAACACGTGTGAGTCCTGCCACATCCATTTCAATCTCTGTGCTTGCTCACACTAGCTAACTACCTACCATGTAGTCCGATCCTCAAATCATGCTCACCTCACCGAGATACGTTACTCCTGCAGCCGATAGCGACATGTGCTCGTTACAATCTCTGTGCTTGCTCACACTAACTACCTACCATGTAGTCCGATCCTCAAATCATGCTCACCTCACCGAGACACGTTACTCCTGCAGCCGATAGCGACATGTGCTCGTTACAATCTCTGTGCTTGCTCACACTAACTACCTACCATGTAGTCCGATCCTCAAATCATGCTCACTGCACAGAGACACGTTACTCCTGCAGCCGATAGCGACATGTGCTCGTTACAATCTCTGTGCTTGCTCACACTAACTACCTACCATGTAGTCCGATCCTCAAATCATGCTCACTTCACCGAGACACGTTACTCCTGCAGCCGATAGCGACATGTGCTCGTTACAATCTCTGTGCTTGCTCACACTAACTACCTACCATGTAGTCCGATCCTCAAATCATGCTCACCTCACCGAGACACGTTACTCCTGCAGCCGATAGCGACATGTGCTCGTTACAATCTCTGTGCTTGCTCACACTAACTACCTACCATGTAGTCCGATCCTCAAATCATGCTCACCTCACCGAGATACGTTACTCCTGCAGCCGATAGCGACATGTGCTCGTTACAATCTCTGTGCTTGCTCACACTAACTACCTACCATGTAGTCCGATCCTCAAATCATGCTCACTTCACCGAGACACGTTACTCCTGCAGCCGATAGCGACATGTGCTCGTTACAATCTCTGTGCTTGCTCACACTAACTACCTACCATGTAGTCCGATCCTCAAATCATGCTCACCTCACCGAGACACGTTACTCCTGCAGCCGATAGTGACATGTGCTCGTTACAATCTCTGTGCTTGCTCACACTAACTACCTACCATGTAGTCCGATCCTCAAATCATGCTCACCTCACCGAGACACGTTACTCCTGCAGCCGATAGCGACATGTGCTCGTTACAATCTCTGTGCTTGCTCACACTAACTACCTACCATGTAGTCCGATCCTCAAATCATGCTCACCTCACCGAGATACGTTACTCCTGCAGCCGATAGTGACATGTGCTCGTTACAATCTCTGTGCTTGCTCACACTAACTACCTACCATGTAGTCCGATCCTCAAATCATGCTCACTTCACCGAGACACGTTACTCCTGCAGCCGATAGCGACATGTGCTCGTTACAATCTCTGTGCTTGCTCACACTAACTACCTACCATGTAGTCCGATCCTCAAATCATGCTCACCTCACCGAGATACGTTACTCCTGCAGCCGATAGTGACATGTGCTCGTTACAATCTCTGTGCTTGCTCACACTAACTACCTACCATGTAGTCCGATCCTCAAATCATGCTCACTTCACAGAGACACGTTACTCCTGCAGCCGATAGCGACATGTGCTCGTTACAATCTCTGTGCTTGCTCACACTAACTACCTACCATGTAGTCCGATCCTCAAATCATGCTCACCTCACCGAGATACGTTACTCCTGCAGCCGATAGCGACATGTGCTCGTTACAATCTCTGTGCTTGCTCACACTAACTACCTACCATGTAGTCCGATCCTCAAATCATGCTCACCTCACCGAGATACGTTACTCCTGCAGCCGATAGCGACATGTGCTCGTTACAATCTCTGTGCTTGCTCACACTAACTACCTACCATGTAGTCCGATCCTCAAATCATGCTCACTTCACAGAGATACGTTACTCCTGCAGCCGATAGTGACATGTGCTCGTTACAATCTCTGTGCTTGCTCACACTAACTACCTACCATGTAGTCCGATCCTCAAATCATGCTCACCTCACCGAGATACGTTACTCCTGCAGCCGATAGTGACATGTGCTCGTTACAATCTCTGTGCTTGCTCACACTAACTACCTACCATGTAGTCCGATCCTCAAATCATGCTCACCTCACCGAGATACGTTACTCCTGCAGCCGATAGCGACATGTGCTCGTTACAATCTCTGTGCTTGCTCACACTAACTACCTACCATGTAGTCCGATCCTCAAATCATGCTCACCTCACCGAGACACGTTACTCCTGCAGCCGATAGCGACATGTGCTCGTTACAATCTCTGTGCTTGCTCACACTAAGTACCTACCATGTAGTCCGATCCTCAAATCATGCTCACCTCACCGAGATACGTTACTCCTGCAGCCGATAGCGACATGTGCTCGTTACAATCTCTGTGCTTGCTCACACTAACTACCTACCATGTAGTCCGATCCTCAAATCATGCTCACCTCACCGAGATACGTTACTCCTGCAGCCGATAGCGACATGTGCTCGTTACAATCTCTGTGCTTGCTCACACTAACTACCTACCATGTAGTCCGATCCTCAAATCATGCTCACCTCACCGAGATACGTTACTCCTGCAGCCGATAGCGACATGTGCTCGTTACAATCTCTGTGCTTGCTCACACTAACTACCTACCATGTAGTCCGATCCTCAAATCATGCTCACTTCACAGAGACATGTTACTCCTGCAGCCGATAGCGACATGTGCTCGTTACAATCTCTGTGCTTGCTCACACTAACTACCTACCATGTAGTCCGATCCTCAAATCATGCTCACCTCACCGAGATACGTTACTCCTGCAGCCGATAGCGACATGTGCTCGTTACAATCTCTGTGCTTGCTCACACTAACTACCTACCATGTAGTCCGATCCTCAAATCATGCTCACCTCACCGAGATACGTTACTCCTGCAGCCGATAGCGACATGTGCTCGTTACAATCTCTGTGCTTGCTAACACTAACTACCTACCATGTAGTCCGATCCTCAAATCATGCTCACCTCACCGAGATACGTTACTCCTGCAGCCGATAGCGACATGTGCTCGTTACAATCTCTGTGCTTGCTCACACTAACTACCTACCATGTAGTCCGATCCTCAAATCATGCTCACTTCACCGAGATACGTTACTCCTGCAGCCGATAGCGACATGTGCTCGTTACAATCTCTGTGCTTGCTCACACTAACTACCTACCATGTAGTCCGATCCTCAAATCATGCTCACTTCACAGAGACACGTTACTCCTGCAGCCGATAGCGACATGTGCTCGTTACAATCTCTGTGCTTGCTCACACTAACTACCTACCATGTAGTCCGATCCTCAAATCATGCTCACCTCACCGAGATACGTTACTCCTGCAGCCGATAGCGACATGTGCTCGTTACAATCTCTGTGCTTGCTCACACTAACTACCTACCATGTAGTCCGATCCTCAAATCATGCTCACTTCACAGAGACACGTTACTCCTGCAGCCGATAGCGACATGTGCTCGTTACAATCTCTGTGCTTGCTCACACTAACTACCTACCATGTAGTCCGATCCTCAAATCATGCTCACCTCACCGAGATACGTTACTCCTGCAGCCGATAGCGACATGTGCTCGTTACAATCTCTGTGCTTGCTCACACTAACTACCTACCATGTAGTCCGATCCTCAAATCATGCTCACTGCACAGAGACACGTTACTCCTGCAGCCGATAGCGACATGTGCTCGTTACAATCTCTGTGCTTGCTCACACTAACTACCTACCATGTAGTCCGATCCTCAAATCATGCTCACTTCACAGAGATACGTTACTCCTGCAGCCGATAGCGACATGTGCTCGTTACAATCTCTGTGCTTGCTCACACTAACTACCTACCATGTAGTCCGATCCTCAAATCATGCTCACCTCACCGAGATACGTTACTCCTGCAGCCGATAGCGACATGTGCTCTTTACAATCTCGCCGGCCATATTGGACATTTACAAATAGAATCCAAGTAAGGCATTCTATATCACCTCACCGAGACACGTTACTCCTGCAGCCAATAGCGACATATGCTCGTTACAATCTCGGCATACATGTTGGACATTTACAAATAGAATCCAAGCAAGGCATTCTATATTACCTCACCGAGACACGTTACTCCTGCAGCCGATAGCGACATATGCTCGTTACAATCTCGGCGGCCATATTGGACATTTACAAATAGAATCCAAGCAAGGCATTCTATATCCCACCAAAAACCCTGATGGGTAAAAACGTGGAGTCAAGTCCTGAAATACTTCAGCAACTACAAAAACTTCCCGATATAAAAGATGTGAAATCAAAACTGTATGCCAAGTGCAACTTATTATTCATCAATACGGCCTGGAGACTAACAGGAAACACTTGGCTCATTGCCCCCCCACGTCCCCTCATATAACACCACCCCGAATTGAAGTGAAGTGCATGATGCTAAGAAATGGGTAACGTCACGTTCCTGACACAGAGAAACGTAATATGAGTCAAGAAAATTTGTAATTTACCTACGGTCTCAAGAAGACTCTGTCACGTCATTGGTTATTAAATTATCAAAATATCCACCTTTCTGAATAAAATTATTGTTGCATTTGTGGCTCAAAAGTAGGTAAAGACAGACTTTGACCCGGACATACATTTCCTCATTGGAGTAATATGAATTATAACTTCAAATAAGAATAAAAACACAATATAAAAATAATTTGAAATTTTATTTTTATTTTGAAAGTAAACTGAGTATTTTTACTCTATTCATAAAACCTACATTACGGAATCTGACAAGATATTGGTAACTTGGGTTATATGAACTTACGACGTGAAAATGTTTCAATATGGTCTGCTACCCAATCAAATGTAGGCTCTCAATTCAAGTTCTCTCAATCACTCACTGCCCACTGAATGTCATCAAGTTGATGGGAAACTGCATTTTAGAATAGAAAATGTACGGGGAAGGGCAAGTTTATCAAATCGCCAATATGCAGAAAAAGTTTCGAATTGACTGGTTTCATACCTGTTCCGTATGCCGCGCACAAAAAAAAAAAAAAAATGAAGCCCAATTTTCTGGGGCTTATGGAATGGAAATTCTCGCTACGCTCATCTCAATAGGAAGGAGCCACTGATTCATTCATGAATTATGACCAATAAAAAATCCTCAAACAAACAACAATACAGCATTGAATCTGTCGTCCCTCGAAACCACCAGCCATATAGGCAACTCTTGCAACGCGTGTGTATTGCGGGCCGGTATTAGGATACTTCAATACTTCCATGTAGATCAGGCCTATTCATGTCTTACTTGCCAAAGAATAATCAATTCAATTCAATTTCGATTTGATTTCAATTCAATTTCAATTCAATTTCAGTTCAATTTCAATTCAATTTCACTTTAATTCCAATTCAATTCAATTCCATTCCAAAAGTAGAATACATGCGTCAGACCTATGGCTACCAACTGGACAACAGACTAGTGTTATTGATAGCCAATGGTTACATGTACATAATTCTAACATAATTATAAACACATAACATATTATATGGTAGATTATTTAAACATGATCAGTTAATAGTAGTAATCTGAAATAGGAAGACAATAAGTAATCCTTGGAATCCGGTTGTAAGACTGGATGTCGTCCCTGACATTTAGTTCCACCAGTTTGCCATCAAGTACGTCTACATATAAACAAGGATATCATGACAACTCACAACAAGAAGAGAGGCAAGTTATTTGGTTGGTACATCGTACTAATTAGATGAGCGTAGCAAAGTCTCCATCCCACTCTGTCTGTGCGTTTTTTTTTTGTTTGTTTGTTTGTGGGCAATGCACAGGTCGCAGGGTTTGACTGATCAAAAGGAAACTTTTTTTGTACACGCAAACTCATCCAACTTAGAACTGTATAGTTTTTGGGATGAATCGGTTTGACCAATTCCAAGAAATATCTTCTCAAAATGTCTAAAAACCCCATAAGATTAGGCTGTGCAAGAAAATTTGAAAAATAAAAGTTATCCAAAAAAATTAAAATTTTCCCTGAATGTGAACACAATAATAATACACATAATTACAATTTTGTATGCAATTTGGACCAGCCGTTCTGAAGAAAATAATGTAGTAAATGTTCTTAAAGCTGGATTCACAATGCAAACTAATGATCAGTGACTAATACTAAATACTAAAATTAAGAAACTGAGCATTCTCATAGGATGAAAATACGAATTAATTTTGACAGAAATGACGTCATTTTCATGAGTCGTGGCTGTCTTGAGGCGTTGGATTTAAATTGAAATCTACATGCTAGAAGGCTGTAAACGAGCGGTTCATCGAGCGGGAAAGCCTCCTGTTGCATTGACTTCCTGACGTTTCGAATTCACGACTTCTGATTGGTCAGACTAATTATTAAAACTAATGATTAATACTAAAGTTGAAAGTTGGTTAACTTTCAAGGTCAGTCACTAATATTAAACACAATGTGAACGTCAACACTGATTCCGTATCTGCCAACTTTAGTTAGGTCCGGTATTACTAAGTCCAATTAGCAGTTATCTGAGAGTTGGTGAAAACAAATATTACAGGTAACCATGGTAATAATAACTTTTATCTGCCAGTTGGAGCTACTCCCACATTGGTAATACCGGGCCTTAATCATTAATCATTAATCAATAGTTCGCACTGTGAATCCAGCTTTATTCGAAAAATAGATAGAAAATTATTGCAGAACTATTGCTGTTTTTCACTGCTTTCAGGATTCGATATTCACCAAATTTTTCATAAGATTCAAGGTGTGTAGAGTTTTCAATCATAAAGAAGTCTATCAAGTGGCACAGATAAAACTACTTCAACGATGAGATACCTTATTCAGATATCTCGCTCATCTTACAACGCAAATGTTTTTGCGTTAGACTAGTTAGATGAGCGATAGAAAACAAAGACTACATCCGACTCTCATAGAGCTCTGTCTGTGTGTTTTATTTTGTTCGTTCGTAAGCACTGCACGGGTCGCACGGTTTGACTGATTGACGTGAAACTCTTTCTGGACACGTAGACTTATCCACGGTGTTGGGTAGTGAACTTTTAAAATGAACGCGATCGTATTTTCTGAACTTTTTAATGAACGCGTTACATTTACAGTCGACGAACTTGAACTTTCTTCACATTCGATTTTTCGGTGATCTTTAACGGAATGAAACGTTCATTTGAAAGTTCATAATTTCAGATCACTCATCATCCTATTCGACACGATCGCACTATCCGTACTTCTCTGTCCAAATTCCGAGTGAGATCGACTATTTTACGGTCTATACCGAATGTATGATATTCACTGTTTGGGATTTCATCATGTGATCACTTGTCACCAGGCGAGCCGGCAGCGCCTTGTGGTCCAGGTTGACGTGTTGTGACTTGTAGTTGTTATCAATCACTAATGAACTTGAGACATTTATTAGATGAGCGTAGCAAAGTCTCCATTCCACTCTTATAGGGCTTTGTCTATGATTTTTTTGTTTTTTGTTTATTTGTTTGTGGGCACTGCACAGGTCGCAGGGGTTGACTGATCAATATGAAACTTTTTTTGTAAACTCAAACTTATCCAAGATAGAACTGTATAGTTTTTGGAATGAATCGGTCAAACCGATTTTGAGAAATATCATCTCAAAGTTTCTAAAAACCCCATAAGATTTGGCTGGGCTGAAAATGTTGAGAATAAAATCTCTCCAAATGGGATGAAATTTTCTCTGAATGTGTGTACATGAATAATACACATTATTAAGTTTTTGTATGTAATTCTAACCAGCCGTTTTGAAGAGAAAGATTAGTATAACTGGTTTTATTCATCAAATATATCATGCAAATAATGATAGAATTGGGTTGCCGAGATTCACTGCTTTCCAGATTCGATATTTGCCCAACAATGAAGTATTTTTCATATGCGTCAAGGTGTGTAGAACACCAGAATCAATAAAGTAGCAAAGGTAGAACTACTTTAACGACTCTCAATATAACAGATATCTCGCTCAACGCTTCTGTTGCGTTTGGCTAGTTGTAGAAAATGTGTGTCTAGGCGTACATATATCACTTTTGAAACCCTTTTCAAAGTATGGTTTCAGGAGAGGGAGATCCACAATTGATTTGATACTTGCTGATAATTTTCAATGTGAATTTTTGAACGAATTTATGATTTTTTGAATTTGTACTTTTACCGCAAAGCCACAAAAACGAACTTTGAACTTTTTAAAAGATTGATTTATTTGACATGAAGTGAACTTTTTGAAAGTTCCTTTCATTAGTGAACTTCCCCAACACTGCTTATCCAACTTGGAACCGTATCGTTTTGAGGTTACGTTGGTTGGAACATTTCTGAGAACTCCATAAGATTTGGCTGGGCGGTAACAATGATACATATTATTTCAATTTTATATGCAATTTGAACCAGCCGTCTTGAAAACAAAATCCCAATGCATGTTTTTACATTGAACAAACTAAGCAAACACAACATATAAACGATCGCAGTGACTTTCCGTCTGAACGCATTGTAGTGAAACTGCTTCACACCATTCAGAGAAGTGTCTTATAGAATACTGTCATCCATAATAAACATTCACAATATGTTACGTGTTATTTGTATGTAACGGTACGCTGTGAGGTGGAAATATCCAGTGTTACTGTTACATACAACTAATCTTTACACCATTCAGAGAAGTATCTTATAGAATACTGTCATCCATAATAAACACTCACAACATGTTACGTGTTATTTGTATGTAACGGTACGCTGTGAGGTGGAAATATCGAGTGTTACTGTTACATACAACTGATCTTTACACCATTCAGAGAAGTATCTTATAAAATACTGTCATCCATAATAAACACTCACAACATGTTACGTGTTATTTGTATGTAACGGTACGCTGTGAGGTGGAAATATCGAGTGTTACTGTTACATACAACTGATCTTTACACCATTCAGAGAAGTATCTTATAAAATACTGTCATCCATAATAAACACTCACAACATGTTACGTGTTATTTGTATGTAACGGTACGCTGTGAGGTGGAAATATCGAGTGTTACTGTTACATACAACTGATCTTTACACCATTCAGAGAAGTATCTTATAGAATACTGTCATCCATAATAAACATTCACAACATGTCACGTGTTATTTGTATGTAACGGTACGCTGTGAGGTGGAAATATCGAGTGTTACTGTTACATACAACTGATCTTCACACCATTCAGAGAAGTATCTTATAGAATACTGTCATCCATAATAAACATTCACAACATGTTACGTGTTATTTGTATGTAACGGTACGCTGTGAGGTGGAAATATCGAGTGTTACTGTTACATGCAACTGATCTTTACACCATTCAGAGAAGTATCTTATAAAATACTGTCATCCATAATAAACATTCACAACATGTCACGTGTTATTTGTATGTAACGGTACGCTGTGAGGTGGAAATATCGAGTGTTACTGTTACATACAACTGATCTTCACACCATTCAGAGAAGTATCTTATAGAATACTGTCATCCATAATAAACACTCACAATATGTTACGTGTTATTTGTATGTAACGGTACGCTGTGAGGTGGAAATATCGAGTGTTACTGTTACATGCAACTGATCTTCACACCATTCAGAGAAGTATCTTATAGAATACTGTCATCCATAATAAACATTCACAATATGTTACGTGTTATTTGTATGTAACGGTACGCTGTGAGGTGGAAATATCGAGTGTTACTGTTACATGCAACTGATCTTTACACCATTCAGAGAAGTGTCTTATATAATACTGTCATCCATAATAAACATTCACAACATGTTACGTGTTATTTGTATGTAACGGTACGCTGTGAGGTGGAAATATCGAGTGTTACTGTTACATGCAACTGATCTTCACACCATTCAGAGAAGTATCTTATAGAATACTGTCATCCATAATAAACATTCACAATATGTTACGTGTTATTTGTATGTAACGGTACGCTGTGAGGTGGAAATATCGAGTGTTACTGTTACATGCAACTGATCTTTACACCATTCAGAGAAGTGTCTTATATAATACTGTCATCCATAATAAACATTCACAACATGTTACGTGTTATTTGTATGTAACGGTACGCTGTGAGGTGGAAATATCGAGTGTTACTGTTACATGCAACTGATCTTTACACCATTCAGAGAAGTGTCTTATAGAATACTGTCATCCATAATAAACATTCACAATATGTTACGTGTTATTTGTATGTAACGGTACGCTGTGAGGTGGAAATATCGAGTGTTACTGTTACATACAAGAGATGTTTCCACCTTTGTTATTAGAAAATTTTAGTCACTAGCTTTCTCAACAAATATTTCATTTCGTTTTTCATTTAATTTATTTTCTTCTATTTTGTGCAAGAGTTTGTTGATGCTGGATTTCAGTGAATTAATATTACCCTACGGTACTTATTAATTTTACTCATTGCTATGTATGGTCTTATTCAGTAATTCTTCTCCATTTCATGTTATTCGACTGATTATCTATATTATTTAGTTATCTACGTATCAAATTGTCCACTATATTGTTCTATAAGTAATCAGAACAATTTCAATTCTATTGATTTATCTCAATGGACCATTGTAGATCGTCCGTCCTCGTGATGTCACAAAATATAAGAAATCCAATCAAGTGGACAGTGAAGTGGGGGAAAATAGGGAAATGACCAATCAAGGTATCTAAAATTTCCCCTGCTTCGTATAAGTCACGCCCATCTACAATGGTCAATTCCATATCAATTAATCCAAGTTCTTGTAATGTATCATTATTTGTTGTATTACTTGTTTAATATATTATAAATATTAATTTCATTGATAATTCATAAATGATGGCTCACTGTCAAACTCAATCATGTTCTGATAAGTTGAAATGTGTGATTTGTGTACGGTGGAAAAAGGGTTAAAGGAATGTGTTGTCCCAGGAACTACCTGCTGCTGCCGGGCTTGACGCGCGAGGGTCACCGCGTGACCGTGCTGTCCCTCAACAGCAGCGACGTGACCCGGTTCGACCTGGCGACGGTGGCCAAGCGTATCGTGATGACGCTGGACGCGCGACTGCTCATGGAGAACAACCTGAACAACGTGATGGTGATCGACCTGCTCAACTTCACCGTGCCTCACTGCATGCTGTGCCTGCCTAGCAACCCCGGCGCTAGGAGGGCCATGGCGTGCATCCAGGACGCATTCCCCCTGCGCATGGCTCGCCTGCACTTTCTCAACACGCCGCCCGCCATACACAAGCTGGTCACGCTCTTCACGCCGCTCCTCAAGGACAAGCTCATGCACAAGGTGACCTCATCATACGTTGCTCAACGTTATTAACAAGGCTGTGTCTCGGCAGTAGCTTCACAACGCGTAGCAAACTGGGAAGTTCATATATTACTGATAATATAGAAGGCCTTGCTTGGATTCTATTTGTAAGTGTTCAATATGGCTGCCGAGATTGTAACGAGCACATGTCGCTATCGGCTGCAGGAGTAACGTGTCTCAGTGAAGTAATATAGAATGCCTTGCTTGGATTCTATTTGTAAGTGTTCAATATGGCCGGCTAGATTGTAACGAGCACATGTCGCTATCGGCTGCAGGAGTAACGTATCTCGGTGAGGTGATATATATCTCTGCTGATATTGCGCGAGAGGACTGAGCGTACGTGATGTAGCATGACGCATGCACGGTGAAAAGCTGTAATGATGGATGGATGGCCTCCCTCGGCGCTTCATCTCATGATGCTCGTAACGTCAGGCCCATGGACCCTGCACAACTGGCGATGCATTTCGATCGGCACTTTGCTCCGTGAATTCAAACACAATTGACATTCGGTGGGAGCTATGCAAGCTGTGGGACAAGTGGGAAGCTCACTTTGTGGACAGCCCTTGAACTAATCATATTGTGAATGAGATCACCTGTTGCGATCTTCCACGTGTTTACTTAGTACTGTTTTCTCCAATTTGTACGAGATATCTGCTAGGATGTCTTGAATGTAGACAGAAGAAATACCGCGCAGAAAAGTTACTTGCACACGTCTACTGGCTTGATCATAACTTGTCATGTAGACGGCTCCAATATTATGACAAGGACATCTGTTTACATATTACAACTAGTCTGTTCTATCAAAATTAATTTCAGCATATTTGAAAGTGAAACTACCCATGCATACAGCACCTGGGATAAAAACAATCTTGTAACTTCTAGTCATCACACTGCCCTCTATGAGTCGGGACTTGACCATGATGCTGTCAAACTTTTTGATGCTCTTCCTGAAGAATTATCATGTATAGAATCTTTCAATATATTTGAAATTAGTGTGAAGCGTTATCTGTTGGACAAAGAGTTTTATAATATTGACAAATTATTATATAAGTTTGAAACAATTGTACTATACTGACCAAACAACTTGTAAATAAGTATTCTGTGAATAAATTACTATTATTATGAATGGTAAGTGTGTGGTTTGGCTGCTTGGTGTGACATGTGACTGTCTTGCTTGCAGTTTGTGTTCCACACGGGCGGGGGGGAAGCGTTGCAGCAGTACATGCCCGCGGAGATATTGCCACTAGAATACGGAGGCAACGCTGGGACCATTCAGGAGCTCAACGGTAAACATTCATTCATACGTAACGTAATATGTGTAATTCACGCATGATCTAATGGAGACTCTGTCGCGTTATTGGTTATTGAATTATCAAAATGTCCACTTTTCTAAAATAAATGTTGCATTTGTGGCTCGAAAGAAGGCAGAGACTGACTTTGACCCAGACATACATTTCCTCATTGGAGTAGAATGAATTATAACTTCAAAAAAGAAGGATAATAATACAAAATAAAAATAATTTGAAATTATACTTTGAATTTGGAAGTAAATCGAGTAATTTCATTTGATTCATAAAACCTACATTATGGAATCTGACAAGATATTGGTAACTTGGGTTATATGAACTTACGACGTGAAAATGTTTCAAGATGGTGTGCTACCCAATCAAATGTAGGCTCTCAATTCAACTTCTCTCACTCACTGCCCACTGAATGTCATCAAGTTGATTGGAAACTACATTTTAGAATAGAAAATGGACGGGGAAGGACAAGTTTCTTGAATAATATTATAATTCCATGTGTCAGGAACATGAAGTTACCCATTTCTTAGCATTCACTTCACTTCAATTCTGCTTGGTGGTATATGAGGGGACATGGGGGGCAATGAGCCAAGTGTTTCCTGTTATTTTCCAGGCCATATTGACGAATAATAAGTTGCACTTGGCATACAGTTTTCATTCCAGCTCTTTTAAATCAGGAAGTTTTTGTAGTTGCTAAAATATTTCAGGACTTGGCTCCAAGTTTTTACCCGTCAGGATTTTTGGTGGGATATCAGTAATTTTTGTTGCTTCATAATGACTTGATGCATTGTTCACAATAGCATCAGAATATATTTTTAGTCCGTGTTATCAAATTTTCTTTCGAATAAATACCGTGTCTTGATTGATTTCTTTGCCTATCATTTATCAGCATTGAATGGCCCAAAATGGGCGTCAAGTTGGAATATTCTTCAAACACCATACTTGAAATATACTTATTACCAACACTTGCATTATCAGGCAATGAGGTATCAACGTGATAATTTATAAATATCAGCTGTTTCGTTCGACATTCATTATCTCTCTGTTGTGTCTGGTGACGATCATTCAGATAGATAGAGTGGAGATAAAAGTACCCAGAGTTTCCGATGGTTCATTGGTGGCCGTGATTTAACCGTCGATAAGACAGTATTCTTCATTTCTGAAAGTTATTACTCCAATCTATTCCGGTTAAAAATGATTAACAAACAATTCTTGCACACACAATTGATCTGGGATATTCATACAAACACATTCTCGAAATGTCATTGAAATATGTCGTTAAATGATTTTAAAAAATGAAAAAACTGGAAGAATGAGTGTAAAAAGACCTTACTTCCAGTTTTCAGGAGCAACTTCCGATTGAAAGATTCAAAAGTCACAATTTAATATGAGTTCACATCCCTGAGCAAATCAGACAAATCGGACGATTCGTTTGGCCTGTAGCCGAGTTCTTGGGTGACGACGGAAGAAGGAGGAGGAGGAGGAGAGGAGGAGGAGGAGGAGGAGGAGGAGGAGGAGGAGGAGGAGGAGGAGGAGGAGGAGGAGGAGGAGGAGGAGGAGGAGGAGGAGGAG
>OZ023331.1:50406724-50494224 GCA_964007535.1 Brachyptera risi
GCCAGCTGGCAGAGGAGGGTGGAGGGGCTACAACAATGGTACAAGGAAGAGGAGCGAGTGAGCAAGGCTGACGAGTCGAGACGAGTGAGAGAGACGCACTCATCACACCGCAACGAGCTGCTCACTGGGACGACTGGCTCTTTCCGTCAGCTCTCTATCGACTAGCCTACACGGCTGGCAGTCTGGGCCTTATGACGGAGTTCAAGCTATACACTCGCAGATGGTAATCTGTGCTCAGCCAAATTCTGGTACAATCCGTCATTCCAAGCAATTCAATTTGGGCTGCATTTGCACTTTTTATTTTCTATTTTATTGTTATCTCCACTTCTTTTATTTGTTCAGTGCTTATAAAAATTACCAGAACATCGTAATTTGAATTTGAATTTGCAGAAATTGATTGAATAGGCCCAACCCGTAAATGTGATTGGTTCATCAATAATTCAATGGTTTTTGGTCAGTAATATGACGTCAAAATTGAATTGAAGTTCATTTGAAATGACAGAAGGTCCATCATCAAAGTGTCTGCGTGAGATTTGTGAAAATTATGTGGAATATTTTAAAATTGAATGTATTGTTGTAAGCACTCATTTCCTTCATATTGTGAAATGTAGATAATTGAAGATTATCATTGATTCCCAGTTTGTTATTCAGTTCTAAAAACTCTAACTCTCGGCCAGGTTCGGGATTGCCGCTGGTTTGCTCTCTTGTAAAACCCATATTCGTTCTGTGGCTCACAAGCTACAACTTATTAATAAGGGGCCAGCATATGCAGGGTGTAGCTTTCTCAACACCTTACCAAATGTACTGAAAGATGACAGGAAAAAAGCTTTGGAAAATGTATTCAATTTGAAACTAGGCAACTATCTAATTGAAAAGTGCTGCTATAGGCTGGATGAGTCTGTTAATATAGGGTATATTCTAGTTTATACAACTGTATTCAAACAATTGTATTCAAATGTCATATTCAATCAACTTTAGTTTGACTCTCATCTAACGTCTTGTATAATATATAATGTAATGATCTCAAAGCAATAAAAATATATTATTATTATTAGTATTATCATTAGTGCTGACTGACTTGATAGTTTCAATATCGCGGTATATAAATAGCTATTATCTGACTTGTCTTGCGCTGCGTTTTCCTATGGTTTATCTCGATGGCCTTGACCTTCCGCCGGCCGTCATTCAACATGTAACTTCCATCATTCCCATTTCCCACCCACCCATTTGTTCATGGCAATGTGGAACCAGGATTTCATCTCTACTGCGATTATTATCATTTTCATTGATCTGCCAACATTATTCGATTAAGTGGGGCATCGAAAAATGTATCTTTCCTCAACCAAATATTTTGTCATTTTTATCATTTCTATTCAGCAGAGAAATCCTAGTTCCACGCACGTTTGAACAATATTACAAGCATCATTAAGAAACAAATGTTGCTTTTTTTCCACAATGGTGTGAACAGGATCATCAACCCATTGATTGTAGCCGAGGTAGCTGCTGGTTACTGCGAGGCGAGGCAGAGTGACTGCCAACGCTAAGGGATTTCATTTCACAGGCAGTGTGTTAATTACAACGTTCAACAGTTACCATTAGAGACATGGAGACGTAGCTTCTACTTTTCCTTTCCGTAGCATTTAGAACTTGTCAAGTAGCACTTTGGTGCATCTATTACTTGAAAACATCATGTTTCGTAGCGTAACAACAGTACTGTACCAGTAAAACCATTATATAAGGTACAATAGGCAAACAAGAGAAACACCCCAATTAATATTTTTCAGAAAAATAGTCTCCACAAGCGGGTTAAACCTACGCCTCATCTGCCGCCTGCATTTGCAACTAACTTCATCCATTTACTCCTCAATTGAAATCATCTGGAGGAAATAGCGTCTTTAATGCTTCTATTCCAAATATAGCATCTACATTGCCAATACATTAAACCATAGCGGATTCAGTTGTTTGTAGCGCTTTGTTGCCTTTTCAAAAACAAGTTAGAACAACATCAAACGTATTGAAACATGAGGAATATCAGAAAAACATGTAGAGAAATAATTTTAGATTTCATCGCTTTAAAAGCAATTATTACTATTTTGACATGTCTCTAGTTATGAACATTGGAGCCAACTTCTCAAATACCAAGTACGTTATGGCTTCTCAAGAGGTCCTTGCTACGTATTGTACGGCATCACTTATCTGGTCTGTGGTGGAAGTAGCAGCTTACCTCGAGAGGTGAGAGTATCAAACTCATTTCTACTGATGCTATATTTAAATTTCACATTCGATCAAGAACTTCATTAGAATGCCTTTAGTTATATCAGGTCTTATCGATTAGGTTTGAGTAGGCCTAATTATGCTTATCACTCCGTGTAATCTAAATGTATTCAATGTATTTAGTTATAGTTTTTTATATGATAGAGGGATGCAATGACGCCACTCTCTCTACCCTACACTTGCTGAGAAATGATAATTGTACAATGTATGTATTCAGAATTTAATCGGTTTGGTGGAAGAAAAGTCACTGCGGCTTACCCAGCAGCACAAATAAAGATCTTACGGCGGATATCTTTATTCAGACTCTGTCTTACATTAAAAGATTGCAAAAACACAGAATAAAAATCAATTAATTAAAATATAGAACAAATTATCAATAACAACATTTTAGAGAATAACAAAATATATATAATTTGACTAGGTTTGAATAAGAAAATGTAGAAAAAAGAAATAATTAAATGATGATAACGAAATCGTACAAAAATTAAAAAAGGGTAATTATCATCTTATTATCAAGGCTTAATATGTAGATAAAAAAGAACTAGAATGCATGTCGGAGCGAATCATCCATCTATCTTATCACCAGAACCTAAAAAAAAATCTCATAAAAAAATACAACATAGGCCTATTAATAAATTCTCTGTCCTAAACTCTATGAACTCTTTAAACTCAACAGGAAATTTGTTTACACACACTATATCCTAACTTCCTACTTTCCACCACCAACCACTTGTTTTTGTCCATGAAATTACATTTCTGTGCCATTGTCCAGCCCTAAGGAAGATCAGACACATCGTTATTATTGGATGAGTGACGTGAAGCCTCAATTTTGCCATACTTGGAAAAAAGTCATTTTTTTCACGCTCCACAGGTCAAACAGAAATGAAAATTCAGTTGAAACTTGTCATACGCCCTCATCTAATTCAAAACTGTACAGTTTTGAGGTGCAATTCAATTCCTACAATCCATCCAATGGATAGTTTCGCGCGCCCGGTTGGTTAAACATTGAGAGTCTTGTCCACACGGGTTTGTTGAAATCTGCCACGTGATTATTTCCCTGCGTGGTGTTGTATGTACTGTGCTGTGTTACTGACCAGCGAATAATATCAGATCAGAGTCTCATCTACGCCGCTAGGCCCATCTCACGCAATCACATTCTCAACCAAGGGAAAAGTAATCAGAACTTGGAAATATTCCATTTAATACATCAAAATGTGAAAATAATTGTCAGAGTTCTTCTTCCAGCTGGCTAGTGCCGATATTGGGAGACAAGACGATATAAGCTAGCATCAGACTGAAACAATGCATCGTGCGAGACTAGATACTATTACTATACGCAGGTCAAAGCACCGTCTGTCCTATTCCCTTCAATAGGTGGAACGTTCAATGCACTACGCATGAAGTGCAAGAAATCTGCACATAATTCATTGACAACACAAAAGTCTTCCCCACAATATAGGCCTGCATTTGCCTGACCATTACAACTAATTATTCCAGTTACGTTCTTCCATCCTCTGAGCAATGCATTCGAGCAAAACACCGTCCATCACTGCATGCTATGCATGTAATATAGCCGGGGCCAATATATACTTGTTGTGACCGCATACTATAGTTCAAGTTATGTCAAACGCAATATAGAAGATAGGCTTACAGACAACTATTGTAGGATTAACCTTCCCAGGTTAATAACCACATATTGTTTATTACTTTCTATGCAACCAGTTCATTCAAATTTAGGCCCTAGTTTATCACGAGCTATGCGTCTAGTCTCTAGTCCTTGGTTAGTTAGATTGGAAGCGGTGAAAATAGTTCAATGGTGCTATCAAGGTAAGCTAGTGGTAATCATCAAGATGGTAAAAATAGTCATATTTCATATTCAAATTTTAATATTACCACTCGGGATAGAACTTGTCAAATGTGTTGAGATCACAATGTCATTATGAACAAGTGAAATCATTAATTAATAATTAGTAGTAAAATAGCTGTGGTTAAAACGAAGCCAAACTAATATTCATCGTCATCTGTTGTTGAATGAATATTTAAAGGCCCACAGAACACTCAAAATTATTTTTTACCATGGGTAGAGTGGCCTATTCTAGGGCTTGAATCAACAGTGTCAACTCATTTGACCCCATAGGTAAATTAAAAAAATCATCATGTCAGTAGGGGAGCAGATATGCAACCCGCCTTGCTCCAATCGTGACATCACACCAACCAACTGAGGAGGCTTGTATTGTCTCGGCGTCAATATTACGCACCCGGACACTTTATAACACTCGCTGTAGACCTAGCTATCGGGTTTGGACCAAAAGTAAATCTACTGTTGGATTGTGTGATCTTTCCTCTAAATAATCATATTTTGAAATAAACAGACATGCTATTTTCAATTAGAGTAAAATTGATCTCAAAATGACCCCGATTTTAGTTAAAATGTCTTGTTTTCACATCTATCTCAATAGCGTTTGAGAGACCCAACAATAGATTGAAAATAACTGCCTTCGTTCTCTATCTGTACAGATTTGGAAATTCTAAGCTTAAAAGAGATTGCTTGATATCTAACAGAGAAAATACTGATTACATCGAGCAGTGTATGCCGTCTTATTTGACGTGAAACACTGCACATAGCTCTGCGAGTTCCGCTGGTCGTTGAGGGGAGGGAGGGGTTACATCTCTGAGCGATGTGCAGTGTTTCACGTCAAATAAGACGGCATACACTGCTCGATGTAATCAGTATTCTCTCTGTTAGATATCAAGCAATCTCTTTTAAGCTTAGAATCAAATCTGTACAGATAGAGAACGAAGGCAGTTATTTTCAATCTATTGTTGGGTCTCTCAAACGCTATTGAGATAGATGTGAAAACAAGACATTTTAACTAAAATCGGGGTCATTTTGAGATCAATTTTACTCTAATTGAAAATAGCATTTCTATTTATCACAAAATATGATTATTCAGAGGAAAGATCACACAATCCAACAGTAGATTTACTTTTGGTCCAAACCCGATAGCTAGGTCTACAGCGAGTGTTATAAAGTGTCCGGGTGCGTAATATTGACGCCGAGACAATACAAGCCTCCTCAGTTGGTTGGTGTGATGTCACGATTGGAGCAAGGCGGGTTGCATATCTGCTCCCCTACTGACATGATATATTTTTTTAATTAACCTATGGAGTCAAATGAGTTGACACTGTTGATTCAAGCCCTAGAATAGGCCACTCTACCCATGGTAAAAAATAATTTTGAGGGTTCTGTGGGCCTTTAAGAATTTAAAAAATGAGAATCAACAATTTGCTGATAAATCCATTTCCAAGTGAAACAAGGATTAGCATTCAAGTTACATCACCTCATATTTCATTCCTAAAGTATTCAAGGTTTTGTTTGTCTAAGGCCCAGTATTACCAAGTCCAGTTAGTATTTATCTGAGAGTTGATGACAACAAATACCACAGGTAACCATGGTGATAACAAGTTTGAACTGTCAGATAAAGGCTAACTGGACTTGGTAATACCCGGCCTTATTATATTGATTAATTGAAAATACAGTATTTACAATATTGTGATGAAATAATGACATCTCAATGACAATTTTATTTGCAATCAATTCAATTGATAATAGTTGGCAATCTTTTTCTACAAAAATTAATTTGATCATATTTGGAATGTCCAATTTCTCTTAGTTTGGTACAGTGAAACCTTTACGCATCGTTCCCGCATCCATCGTTTCCCAGCTTGTATCATTCATTTTTCTCACCCCACTCCCATAGAATCAATGTTAAATTTTCCTGCATGGATTGTTTTCCTGGTTCCTTGAAAAACAATGGATAGAGGTTTCACTGTGGGCCCTACATAAAAATCTGCGTATTAGATATTTTAGATGGATGATTACTTAATTAGATACAAATCTGTATAATTTTATTCAGATTTCACTGCCTTATATAGCTAACCAGACATATTATCATCGTCATTAAAAAGTGAACCCAAAATTCAAATCTTACGAAGATTTATTCAATTTAATAAGTCGGAGCAAGTATCGTTTTCAGAACTGTCGACGTACAGGTAATGCTATTCTAGCCAACAATAAGTCCGAACAAATGAACCTACGGGATTAAAAATTGAAAATACACAACAGAATCGAGAATACATCTATGTCCCTCATAGCCATGGCGTAGATAGAGAACTCACACAGAACTGTGCCATGTTATTATTACGTAGTATTATCTCACCTTGAGAAGCCTGGATGTCAGCTCTGTATCGTTGACTGGCAAATGACTTTACGTTATTATCTACACACCTTGCTTGTGCAAGTAGCAACCAATCACAATAGTTCACTCGAGTCCTCTCGGCAGAAGGACTAAAACTCCGACCGTGACGCTATCTTTAGGTGACGGGAACATAACACGTTCAAGCCAAAGAAATGCATACACTGGCTCTACGTTAAATTTACGCACCTTGCTTGTGCAAGTAACAACCAATCACAATAGTTCACTCGAGTCCTCTCGGCAGAAGGACTAAAACTCCGACCGTGACGCTATCTTTAGGTGACGGGAACACAACACGTTCAAGCCAAAGAAATGCATACACTGGCTCTACGTTAAATTTACGCACCTTGCTTGTGCAAGTAACAACCAATCACAATAGTTCACTCGAGTCCTCTCGGCAGAAGGACTAAAACTCCGACCGTGACGCTATCTTTAGGTGACGGGAACACAACACGTTCAAGCCAAAATAAACTTACACTGAGTTCAACATATTTCTTGCAGTCAAATCTAAGACCGTACAAGTAGCTTACGAAGGTTCTTGACCGTGAGGTCTAGTCGCGAGTCCCGGACCGTGAGACATGTCGAGAGTTTAACTAACGTCAAATGAACAGCTCACTGGGGGGGAATTGCTTGTACAATTATTGGGGATTGTTCCCTGTCTTTAATCCCACGGGGAAGTCCCAGCGCTAGAGTTATCGACCTGAACGAGCCTTCGGAGGCCAACGCGACTTGATACGAGATGTTATTCACGAGCTGACCTGAGAGTGAGGCTCGATGCAACGACAAGTTAAGCTCACACACGAAAACACCTGTAGATACTCACCAGAAACTACCAGTCCTGAAAAAGAAAGAAAAAGATCATGTTGTGTAACTGCGATAATAATGTTAATTTTTCACACATTTCATTGTTGTAGTAAGTAGGCCTAAGATGCCAAGAAGTGACAATCAATGAGATGATAATTGATCATTTTATTACAAAGACTGGTTAATTGATGACAGATCATTTGAATGAATACCTGAAGAACAAATTGGCAAAAATAACTGCGAAGAAAATGATTGAAAACAAAAAATCATTTGTATTGAGTGGCTGAACAACACATGAAAATAAAGCTTTGACAACCTCTCTTACATGTAGCTAACCATTTATCTTAGAAGGGAGCGTGTAAATGTTAATTGAACAGGGTTTCAAACATCAACGAATAATCGAATGAATAATCATTGTTACGGTAATTAATTGTACTTGTTTGTTTACTGATATCGATTGATTATTTGATGTTTGATAATCAATAATCGATTGATTAGATCAACCATCAGTGGCATTCATAAAACGAAAATTAGCAATTTCAATTCTGAAAATGAATACTCAATTTCTTTTTCCATCACAAATTCAATATTATTTCTGTTTTTTTTCCACCATATTATTGAGTTCACTTTATTAATTTTCTTCTTTCATTTTGTAGTAGTAATTTGATACACTTGCAGTAATTCTGAGGTAAAATGAAATGCATAAGATTGTCAATTCCCAATTCTCGAATGAGAAAATCATGACAATATTTTCTATTGGGTAATGTCTAAATAACGCAAAGCTCTTGAACCTATGAGAGTTTAATGCTGATAAAAGTAATATGACTTGAATCAATGTTCAAACATTCGAGATAGAATCAATATTATTTTCACATGTCCACTTCTAACTACATTTTTTAAATCTCTTTTAAAACAAAAAAAAATTTCATTGAATTATATTAATTGGGCGAGAGTGCGAACTGAAACTCCTTGTGAGCCTCATTAAGCGTATTATTAATATCAGCTCCGTAGAAACAAGATTGGAGATAGAAGAAGATGAAGTCGATGGTGAACAATAGATATTGAAATGAGAAATAAAAATGTGAGTACAAATTGACCATTGTAGATCGTCCGCCTTCGTGATGTCACAAAATATAAAAACCAATCAAGTGGACAGTGAAGCAGGGGAAATAGGGATATAACCAATCAAGGTATCTAAAATTTCCCCTGCTTTGTATGAGTCACGCCCATCTACAATGGTCAATTGAATACAGTTGAAAACTATAAGAAAGATTAAATATGGAAAAACATCACGTTTTGTGTAACATAAGAGAAGTAGGATGAAATCTATGATTCTTACCTCACTTAGATTGATGCCAGTCCCTCCTTGTGTAGTCGTTTGGTTCATTCGTCCTTCCTTCTCACAGCAACGCAAACAGCATTGTTGTGACATTCAGCATGAAACAGATATATATATATATATATATATCTCAAACCCAGATAACCAATTGAATTAGGCCAGGGGGTGTTTCCACCAGTCTTTCTACGGCAGACTTCTCATATCAATCGGTTCCTGCCAGTTCCGACTTTTTCCTCCTCTTCTTCACTACTGCTAGGCCTATCCTCTATTTCTTCTTCTCTTCCTACCAGTTCCCTCCATCGTTCTCTATTCTCCCACCATCTCTCGTCTTCCACTTCTTCCCATTTTTCTCCTCGGTTGACTACCCCGAGCTTGACTCCATCCTGCCGCCTTTCTCTTGGTCTTCCAACTCTTCTCTTAGCTCCATTGTTTTCTGCCATCTCAAACATTGCTCTCGGTATTCTCTCCTTTTCCATTCTCCGCATATGCCCGTACCACCTAAGTCTCTCCCTTTCCAATTTAAATGATAACCTTTCCACTCCCACTTCCTTCCTTATACAGTGGAACCTCTTTAAAACGTTTTTCAGGGGACCAGACAAAAAAATCTTACCAAAATGAAAAACTTACTAAAGAAACTATTTAACATGTAGGAACATATAGATGGGACTAGAAAATAAAACTTACTAATGTGAAAAATGTACTAAAGAGAAACTTACTAAAGAGGTTCTACTGTATCACTGCTTCTCTTCTTCTTCAACTTTGACACTCCTGCTACGCTCCTGACAAACTTCATTTCTGCTGCCTCCATTTTCTTTTCTTCTCTGATTTTCTTTCCTGAACAATTAAATGAAAAGCATGTACACAATATCTAACGTTACTTCAATTTTTGGGACGTGATAGATTCAAGCAATATTATGAAATGAAACACATCGATAGACTATCTACTGTAAATTCAATCCTCGGGTCGTGATAGATTCATGCACTATTCCCCCAACGTGTATGAACGAGTCCCTCCGGAGACCACACATCTTGAACAGTCCGCATACAGCATGAAACAGATAAGGAGATAGTGTCAGTACAGTAAATAGAATAGAACACATGGATACAATATCTAACGTAACTTCAATCCTCCAGACGTGATAGATAGATTCATGCACTATTCCCCCCAACCTGTATGAGCCCTTCCGATGAGTTCACATCACGTAGCTCAGTCCGTTCCCAGCATTGTTGTCTGAAACAGGGATAACAAGATAGTATCAGTACGGTCAATAGAATAAAACACATGGATACAATATCTAACGTTACTTCAAACTCTGGGACGTGATAGATTCGAGCAATATTATAAAATAAAACACGTGGATACAATATCTAACGCTACTTCAATCCTCGAGACGTGATAAATTAATGCACTAAACCCCCCTGTACGAGTCCTTCCGAAGAGTTCACATCACGTAGCTCAGTCCGTTCACAGCATTGTTGTCTGAAACAGGGATAACAAGATAGTATCAGTACGGTCAATAAAATAAAACACATGGATACAATATCTAACGTTACTTCAAACTCTGGGACGTGATAGATTCGAGCAATATTATAAAATAAAACACATGGATACAATATCTAACGCTACTTCAATCCTCGAGACGTAATAGATTCATGCACTAAACCCCCCTGTACGAGTCCTTCCGAAGAGTTCACATCACGTAGCTCAGTCCGTTCACAGCATTGTTGTCTGAAACAGAGATAACGAGATAGTGTCAGTACGGCCAATAAAATAAAATACATGGATACAATATCTAACGTAGCTTCAATCCTTGAGACGTGATAGATTCATGCACTAAACCCCCCTGTACGAGTCCTTCCGAAGAGTTCACATCACGTAGCTCAGTCCGTTCACAGCATTGTTGTCTGAAACAGAGATAACGAGATAGTGTCAGTACGGCCAATAAAATAAAATACATGGATACAATATCTAACGCTACTTCAATCCTCGAGACGTAATAGATTCATGCACTAAACCCCCCTGTACGAGTCCTTCCGAAGAGTTCACATCACGTAGCTCAGTCCGTTCACAGCATTGTTGTCTGAAACAGAGATAACGAGATAGTGTCAGTACGGCCAATAAAATAAAATACATGGATACAATATCTAACGCTACTTCAATCCTCGAGACGTAATAGATTCATGCACTAAACCCCCCTGTACGAGTCCTTCCGAAGAGTTCACATCACGTAGCTCAGTCCGTTCACAGCATTGTTGTCTGAAACAGAGATAACGAGATAGTGTCAGTACGGCCAATAAAATAAAACACATGGATACAATATCTAACGTAGCTTCAATCCTTGAGACGTGATAGATAGATTCATGCACTATTCCCCCCTGTACGAGTCCTTCCGAAGAGTTCACATCACGTAGCTCAGTCCGTTCACAGCATTGTTGTTTGAAACAGAGATAACGAGATAGTGTCAGTACGGCCAATAAAATAAAATACATGGATACAATATCTAACGTTACTTCAAATTCTGGGACGTGATAGATTCAAGCAATATTATAAAATAAAACAATGGATAGACTATCTAACGTGACTTTAATCCTCGAGACGTGATAGATAGATTCATGCACTATTTCCCCCTGTACGAGTCCTTCCAAAGAGTTCACATCATGTAGCTCAGTCCGCACACAGCATTGTTGTCTGAAACAGAGATAACGAGATAGTATCAGTACGATCAATGAAATAAAACACATGGGTACAATATCTAACTTTACTTCAAATTCTGGGACGTGATAGATTCAAGCAATATTATAAAATAAAACAATGGATAGACTATCTAACGTGACTTCAATCCTCGAGACGTGATAGATTCATGCACTAAGCCCCCTGTACGAGTCCTTCCAAAGAGTTCAAATCACGTAGCTCAGTCCGCACACAGCATTGTTGTCTGAAACAGAGATAACAAGATAGTGTCAGTGCAGTCAATAGAATAAAACACATGGATACAATATCTAACTTTACTTCAAATTCTGGGACGTGATAGATTCAAGCAATATTATAAAATAAAACACATCGATAGACTATTTAACGTGACTTCAATCCTTGAGACGTGATAGATTCAAGCAATATTTCCCCCTATAGGAGTCCTTCCGAAGAGCTCAAATCACGTAGCTCAGTCTGCTCACAGCATTAACTGTTGTCTGTAACAGAGATAACGAGATATCTTTCAATATTTTAATTTATGTTATCTTAATTATAGTTATAGTAAATGGGTGTACATCACAAGACTGATCACTTATAATATACATTCACAAAATGTTGCTGACGCTCAGGTATAGTTTTTGTTTTATAGACAGAAACTGGTAGAAACAGTTTAATTTTGATAAGCTAACTTCTTATAAGAACCTACTTTGTTTCCCTTTTATACTTGTTGCTAGTATTAATTTCTAAATGCTAAATACTAAATACTTACTAGCCATTAATGTAAGTAGGCTTTCTACGGTACTGGGCTAGCATTTTAGTAGATGTAATGGCCTGCGTATTATTATTTTTATTTTTTATTCCTCATTTTTGATTGTATGCCAATATTTGAAATATATATTTACTTTTATGCAATATTAATATTTATAGGCATAACTTTTGTAATTGTATTAGATTCTTTTACTTTATGTTATGTGTCTACTCTCAATTTGTACTGTTTAACTTGGTTATGTGGAAGAAAAGACTTCTTGTCTGAACCTTGCCATTTCATTAATGTAATTCATTCCTGTTTTTCATTCCTGAATAAAGACTATTATTATTATATAAAATAAACCGAAATGAAAACTGTCCATCTTCGTTCCAATCTGACAAT
This sequence comes from Brachyptera risi, assembly GCA_964007535.1. Taxonomy (NCBI): domain Eukaryota; kingdom Metazoa; phylum Arthropoda; class Insecta; order Plecoptera; family Taeniopterygidae; genus Brachyptera; species Brachyptera risi. The sequence goes on from OZ023331.1 coordinate 50,419,240, forward strand.
TCTCTATACTTTAACAAGGGTATCTTATGAGGTCTGACGCTTCTGTTGGGCTTTCACTTAGTTTATAGTGATAGTAATTCAACACCCAGTTGACAATGGGCTTCGTGACATCTCATGAGCTTGCTACAAACCAGAAATAATGCATTATAATGCAGACCTACTGTTGATTTATGACTAGTCTTATCATACAATAAGACCGTATTTGGGACAGCTCTGGACCAATGTCTGGACCCAACTAGGACCTAGGTGCAATCAATCCATATCAAAGCAAACATATCCAAATCAACTTGGCCTAGGTAATTGAGTTTAACACTATATACTCAATGCCTAGGTCTATCTGCATCTAAACAAAGCAGTTGCTATACTGCAAATTATCTCAGTTTGTAGAAACATAGCCATAAACTTGATTACAAAAAAAAGTATTGTTATTTTTCTCTTGTGAGAAAAAATACATTTCATTGCATAGATGGGCCTACATAACAGTACCGTGTGTGACAAAAATATGTATTACAAAATTGAAAGGTAAATGACTTGACCAGGCCCCTGAAAGACTTGCCTATTAGGCATCCTGTAGAGTTACAATCTTTGTGATTTCCTTACTGTTCAATAGGTAAGTTTGCTTGGCTCAATCATAATTCCTTCTTCCTTCTACTCAGGGGGCGAGTGTATTGAATTAACCGTATAATAGACCCTAGAACAATGCATGGTAGTTGAGTTGATATACAATTTACAATGATATAGCCATCAAAGCTAAAAACTCGAGTCCAATAGGCGGCCAATGGCCAAGTTTCAACACGGATTACACGTGATTTATCTAATATCCTGGCTATTAAATACTGACATATTCTTGAGAACATTCAACTGAATACAATTAACATACCTTTCCACCACTTTCCTCGCCGATGTCATCTTATTTCTCCGATTTATTTGTTGAAATCCAAGCAACAAGTTGCTGAATCAAGATGAAATGGTCGAAGTGAATGCTAGTGGCGCGAGTAGTGCGTAGACCAATAGGAACGTGGGATATCAGTCACGTGGGGTAAGCGGACCAATCGAAGACGGTTTGATGGTCACGTGGGGTGAGCGGACCAATCGAAGACGGTTTGATGGTCACGTGACGGAATAGAACGTTGTCAGAAAGTTGCCTAACCGTCAGGCGTCCGGCATTACAGGGAATGAATAGAGTAATGCCATTACTCTATGTTGGGATGCAGTAGTAGTGGTAGTAGATATTTATTTCAGCAATGAATGCTATTTTAACATAAATTTACATTACATTGAATAATACAAAGTAATACAGATACAATAACAGTCAAATTTCCAATGAAACATTTTCTTGCTTTATTATTTCACAACATTCCCGTCTAAACTTGCATAGATTATCGTAATTTCTTATATCTACTGGTACTCTATTATATAATCTCATACCTTTGATAAATATACCATATTCTTGGAATGTTTTTGTGGTCCTTTCAATAAATATCTATTTTTATTGCTCAAATTATATTTTTGTGTTTCACTACTATACTTAAAATTTTTACATAGGTAATTAGAAGCAAAGTTATTTGACATCTTGTAAATAAAATGGAGGGTATTTAGTGTAATTCTTTGCTTAACTGCTAACCAAGATGAAGTTTCACAGATCTTCTTTATTGAGGTAAATTTACTCTTAAAATGCTACGCATGGCGCGTCAAAGACGAGTTAATTTTGCGCCTGGTGTAACGTGTACTCTAGTGTTGCTGGGCGAAGAAAAATGTTTTTTTCTGGAAGAATATCTTGCATGTTCCGTCTTTTTCTTGCCAGTCATTTCTAAAATATTGTCCAAACATTTCAAATTACTTTTTCTTATGCTATCCAGGCTAATTTTTGTGATGTTATATAAATTTGAATCCTCGACATTTTCAATGATTTAACATGCAATTTGAAATTTGAAGATTTTTTCACATCACTCAACAGACTATATTGTAATATTTTCATAGTAAAATATATATTATTTTCCAGGCCGTTTCGATTAATGATTCATAAGTTACACCTTTTGATTTTACACCTTTTATAAAAACAAGTTTTTGTAGTTGCTAAAATATTTCAGGTATTGGCTTCAAGTTCTTACCCGGCAGGGTTTTTGGTGGGATTTCATTAATTTTTGTTGCTTCATAATGATCGAAGGCATTTTTTTTCCTCGTTCACAAAAGCATTGAAATGTTTGTTTCAGTTCTGTTATCAAATTTTTATTTCAAAAAATACAGTCCTCAGATTGTTTTCCTCGCCTATCGTATACCAGCTTCGAATGGTTAAAATAATCATTACAATGTTCATTTAATACTCAAAATATTTGTATTGATTGCTATAGACAGGCAGAGACATATATTGTGAACCTCTCTTCAATGAGAGGAGGACGAAGGAACTACAGTGAAAAAAAAGTGCTTGTCCTCACTCAGGTCATCCTGAATGTGCAAACTTGAATTATCCGGTAGACCATTCATTCATCATACCGAAGAATACGGGCGCAAAATAGGCGCCGCAGTATTTGGTTTGAGGTGAAAATCTTTTTCACAAAGAAATGATTGGTAGTTTTGCTCGGAAGAAGCCGGGATCTTTAATTGTATAGTAGTTGTAAGTTTTGATTCAGGAAAACCATGATTTTCCATTGTTGAAATTTGAAAAACTGTTTCATTTTTGGAGAAATTTGGTATATTTGTTATCTCACAGTTAAACCCTTTCAGGCTTTTGGGCATTCATGCCCAGTGTAAATTTTATTTTGCTACGCATAAATAAAGAGCCTTGAAGAGAAATATACCACTCACGGGCTCCACTGCTTGCATCCATGTAACCCAAACAAAAGTTGAACATTTGTACTTTTATGAATTCCTGAAAATTTAAGCTCAAAAGAGACGATAGTCCATTCACTTTTAATTTTCTCCACGTTTATCTCATGAGATCTTTCCTGCACTACGGTATTTGCTTCTGGAGTTCCTCGCCCCACATAACTCGATTACTTCTGCTACAGAAAAGAGCCATTCGAGCAATGGTGGGCGTATAGAGTAAAACATCGTGTAAGCCACTTTTCAAGCGATTGCAAATATTAACAACAGTGCCTTGTCTGTATCTATTCTGCATAATAGTCTTTGCGAGATCAAACTCTGCTAATAGACTCACTAAGAATAAAGTGCATAAGCATAACACCCGCCGGCAAAATGATTTTATGCTCTGACCCATCATACTACACTATTTACTAAAAGCTCAGATTACGCTGGATTGTGATCCTATAATAAGCTGCCACAATATTTTAAAGATGTAAAATCAGACGCTGCCTTCAAGACGCAGCTCAAGACGTTCCTGATGGAAAGTTGTTTCTACTCGACAACTGAGAACACTTATTTATGTATAAAATCTAATCTTATCATGTACTCTTAAGGTACGTTCATAGAGCCATGCCATGTTTTCCGGCTGGCAATCTTGTCCGGTGCCGTAGGGCGTCAAATGATTTGTACGTTCATACTACCACGGCAAACGATCGGTCATATTGCCGACTCAAGACAACTATATATCGAATCAATGCGATAACCATGGCAACCTCGACAGTGATAGTCCGTAATCAAAACAAACAGTTTGAGTATAAATGTGGACGTGATATCGTCTACGTCATCACTCTAAGTCTGTCGGCTGGCAAAATGTTCAACTTCAACCAACTTTCAAGGTCACAGTGAATGACAAGCCCGGCAAGTCTGTGATTGGCTCATTCATTTTGACGGGTGTTGCCGTGGCTCTATGAACGTACCTTTAGTTGTTTTTTTCTCATTTGACGTATTCTACAACTCTGTACAGATGTTAAATTGAATAAAACTTTATTATCATCTTTTTTTTTTTGACGTGTCCTTTTTAATGTCACCAATGATCTGCTATTATTCATATCAACTCAGTATTGCAAGCAATTCACATTTGTACTTTTGTGAACAAACACTGATAATAATTGTCGTCAGCCCAAACAAAACACCGACTAGTTTGGGCAGGATGTCAAGCAGCGGAGACGCCTGTTCATGACGAAGAATTGGATGAAGAATTGGAAGAAAAATCTTTTTTTTTTCACGACCTCATATATTTGTAACGGCTGAATTGATTGTTATCAAATTTGAAATGTGCTGTCTCGTGACACATCGTATATCGTGAAGGCATTCAGAAAGCAGATCCGACCCTCAGTTATTATTATTATTTTTATTATTATTATTAACTCTTCAGTTCTCAAGATCTATCTATCTAATGGTGCAAAAACCCCGCTCTATTGCTTAGAGTGAGAGATGTAGCGCGGTGCTCTGCAAGTGCTACATTCGGACAGCACTTGGCTTGTAGAGCAACCGCTCTACAATATCATATTGGTAATTTTTATTTCTATTTTTTTTTGCATTTGTTCATTTTTTATACTGTTTCTATTTTTATTTGGCCACGACCTTCAATTAGTAGACTGATGGGCCTAATTATACCTATTCAGGTCTATCACTCATTTTTTTACTTTTGTATAATGATAAACTTTACATCTGCTGTTGATATAAAGAAGTGAACGACCTAAAACCAAAATATCAAGGACCAAAAACCATCAAATGATAAGAATATGTTTAGACTATGTCACTATTAATACTACTCATCTGACTTTATTATCCTATGTTTAATTAGTTTAGTAGTTAGTCAATTAGTTAGGAATGTAAGAAAAGTAATGAACCATCTATCTATCTATCTATCTTCATTTATTGATATTGGGTTTTAACGATGCACTATACCGACGGCTACGATCTATTGGCGTCAGTGGATGATGAATGAGATGATATCTATCTTTCTCTAAAAAAAAATTATATATATATATATATATATATATATATATATATATATATATATATATATATATATATATATATATATTCATATATATATATATATATATATATATATATATATATATATATATATATATATATATATATATATATATGTGTTAATATATATATATATATATATATATATATATATATATATATATATATATATATATATATATATATATATATATATATATATATATATATATATATATATATATATATATATATATATATATAAATAAATATATATATATATATATATTTATATATATATATATATATATATATATATATATATATATATATATATATATATATATATATATATATATATATATCACAGCCTTCTTTATTCATTCTCTTCTTATTTTATCATCTTTTATTTTCTAAGTTTTCACTCTTATTGCCAATGGAATTGAATAGCCTCCAATCTAAGCCTAGGCCTTTACAAACTTTTTGGCAATCTCCAATAACCTCAAAGTCGATTTTTTTTGCTGCAATTATTTACTAATTACATTCAAATATTGAAACTCATCATTATTTAATTGTTCTGCACTACTTTCGTCCACAGTTATTGACATTATTTCATTCTCATACTCAATCTGCAGGTCGACCATACCAAGCGATGTCTTGATCTTTGAATTGGCGCTCAAAATTATGGCTGAACTAGCAAGTTAGCAACCGTTTTTACCGCTAGATGAGCTATGTCAGCGGACTTAGCAGGCTAGATTCTGGAACGATTTGCTAGGTTCTAGCGGAATTAGCCGCTAGAATTTCCTAATCTAGCGCTAGCTAAGCGCTGAATTCTGGAAAGCGACTCTTACGACCCCTCTCGCCATTTCATCACATGACCATTCTGATTGGCCCGCCAACCCACGTGACTAAAATACTGCAATCCCATTGGTCTTTGCACTGAAACGCGCTTGATCGTTCCTTTTCGACCGCAGGACTTACTTGAACCAACTGTTGCATATACATTTCTGCCAGTAAATCGAAGAAATAAGTAGACATCGTCAAAAAAAGTAGTGAAAAGTTGTACTAATTGTGTTCTCGTGAGTTTTCACAAGCTAATGACAGTATTTAATAGTCGGGATGTCGGATAAATCAAGAGTAATCGATGTGGAAACTTGGAACTTCTTGGCTGTGTGCGCTGAGCCAGCTAGAAAGAATAGGCTACGTAAGTTTCACATTTTGTCTTTCAGTCTTGCTAGGACGCCTGTTCATTTATAGCTGAATAGATCAAATATGCCTACATGTTCATTCATTATAGCTGAATAGATAACATCTGTAGTGGTTTTATGGCCTATAGTTTTATCAGGGTCTCTCCTAGGGCTGAAGGCAAGTGGCCTGTACACAATATAGAAGTTTCACATCTTGTCCTTTCACAGTCTTGCTGGCTCTGGATTGTTACGCCTATTTATATTGTAGCTGGATAGATAACATATCCCTATAGTGGTCCTAGGGCTTATAGGTTTATCAGGCTCTCTTCAAAATGTTGGGTATCTGTTTTCATTATTGACTGGCAGACTTCTGTGGATCGTGTGTTTTGACTGTGGTTGAGTTAGGGATCAAGTTGTTGTATTGAGCATGGTGTAATTATTCTGATTGTCAAGACATTACAAGAAAAGAGGCGAGGTTCAATCGGGTGACTTCTCTTCCACCTAACCTTTTAACCTTTTTGGGGTGGTAAGATCGCCCTTGTGGTGCCCCGTCCAAACGATCCTATCTTTCATCCATAGCCTTAATTGGGGAACAATGATTTTGTATCAAGTTTCGATGTTATTAAAAAAAAAAAACCTAACCTTGGTATATATAACAAACTATCATTATATAAACTTGATATACATAGGTTGTATAATTACTTTTAATGATTAAAAATTAATCTTTACAAGGGAAAAAACTACATGTCCATTTTAGAAAAATGGGTGTAACATAGGCATATATTATATTACAAGTAGGAATAATACAGTATTTTGTTGATATACTTGGAGGTACCACCGTATATTACAAAGAAAATATTCAAGTAGGCTTACTTTAAACGATTAAAAATTAATCTCAACATGGCACAACTATGTGATGTGCAGGGTATCATCACATAGGCAGGCATGTAATGTATTTCAGTCCAGGAATAGTATAGAGGTAATATTTAAATGATATTATTATCAACATTATTTATCCACTTTTAACAGTGTAATTAGGAGAGTGCTTTTGCCCTCACTGTAAGAGTGTCGTTTGAGAGCGGACTCTTATTGGTATTACTCTCAAGATGAGAAAACCGATTGATCCGAAGCGAAAGATCAATTCTTCCCTGAATTGATTATGAAATTCCCATCTACAATTATTACATGGGATGTCATCTCAGTATTTGTACGGTTTTTAGAGTTCCTATAGAATACTATTTTTATTTTTCACTTCATTTTATATTATCTCACAATTTACTTGGCTTTTGTCTGATGTGAATAGCATAATATTATTTTTTGAACTTCAGTTCTTAATTTGTATTCAAATGCTTTTTATATTCTATTCAATTCCATCTATATTCAGCCACTCGGCAGTTTTGTTTTCCCCTTTCTACCTCTTGATCAATATTTAATCAATCAATTAGTTTATACGTGTGAGCCACTGTGAATCTACCTTGGTTTGTATGATCACATGCTGAATATTGCCCTTATAATAGTGTCTACTTTTATCATGTATTGATGTCATTCGATGAGCGAAGCGAAGACTCAATTTCACCATACTCGAAAAAAATGCATTTTTTTTCGCGCTCCACAGGTCAATCAAAAATTTAAAATCAGTTGCAACTTGGCATACACAAGTATCCTTATCTAATTCGATACTGTATAGTTTTGAGGCGCGATCGGTCAAACCACTTCTGAGAAAACTCATTTCAAAATTTTCAAAAATCCCATAAGAATAACCCAGAGGAAAAAAATCGTCAAAAATATTTCCTCCGAGAGTATTCCAATTTTCAGAGAATTTTAATATAATAATTATACACCTCATTCCAAACTTTCAGTCCAATCAGATCAGCCGTTTTGATTAGATGAGCGTAGCGAAGATTCCATCCCACTCTTATACAGCTTTGTCTGTATGTTTTTTGTTTGTTTGTTTGTTTGTTTATTTGTGAGCACTGCACAGGTCGCATGGTTCGACTGATCAACATGAAATGTTTTTATACGAGCAAACTTTTACAACTTAGAACTGTATAGTTTTAGGAACGAATCGGTTGGATAGATTTCGATAAATATCATGTCAAAGCTTTTGAAAACCCCATAAGATTAGGCTGGGAAAGAAAATTTGGAAAAATGAAATCTCTCCAAAACAATAAAATTTTCTTTGAATGTTTACACATGAACAATACACATAACCACCATTTTGTGAGCAATTCGGACCAGCCGTTCTGAAGAAAAAAATTGAAATAACTGTTTTTATTCATCAAATATATGGAAATTAATAAAAGCACAATTGGTTTGCCAAGATTCACTGCTTTCTAGATTTGATATTTGCCCAAGAATGTACTATCACTTCCATCACTCACTGTAAAAATCATGTATATTCACATTTTCCGTATTTCACCAACACAATTCATAATCACATTTTTATTAATCTTCACTCACTTTCATTTTATTTTTATTCCACTTTTGATATAATAATTCTCCCGTGTTCTTTCATTCATTTTTTGTATTTATTCATGATGGGCTGCCTCATTCGATCATTCATATAAGCACATTCATAATGTAGATTTGTAATTTTATTAAATGTTTTATATTGCTTGTCATTCTGTGTCTTAGGGCAACTCTATTGTGAGCAGAGACTGAATAAAGTTTTTATATATATTATATTCGTCAAGGTGTGTAGAATACCAGACAAGATGAAGTTGCAAATGCAGGACAAAGTGTGTAGAATACCAGAGTCGATAAAGTAGCAGATGTAGGACTCTTATTATACCTTATCAGATATCTCGCTCATCTTACAACGCATATTTCGCGTTTGCCAAGTGTAAAAAAATATATAATCCATTTTTTTAAATCACTCAAAGCTATTAAGAAACCATTTAAATCTAAGCAACAGGTATGGAAACGATTAAAACAAAGCTTTCTTCAATATCATAGCAATTGATTAGGAAATAAGATGGCAGTGACATAGTCGTTTGGATCTCAAGGTGTATATATATACATATAACCAATCCAAAGATATAATTTGATATGATCCAGCTCATCCATCAACGCAGAAACACATAACGCGTTTGCCTAGTGATAATTATCATGACACTTGTAAATAGAGTATATTTTATTGTTATTATTATTATACTACAAGAAGTTTCAGAAGACTGTTTGAGTGTTGCCCAGCTATGGGTGTTGCTACCGTACTAATTCCAGGTTAATTGTCTTTCTGTTGCATTAACTAGGACCTGGGAGGAGGGTATCATACTGCTAGAAGTGAACGAGACAGAATCAGCCCAGCAGAGAGGCGGCCACAGAGGTATGAACACAGCTTGAGTTTCAGCTGACAGTATGTGTGTTTCATCTAGGAGTGTCGCTAATTCTCCGTTGATTGTCTCTCTGTTGCGTTAACTAGGCCATAGGAGGAGGGTATCATACTACTGGAAGCAAACGAGACCTAATCAGCCGTGCAGAGACATGGCCAATGCGGTGAGAATACAGCTTGAGTTCAATAGTTTAGAGGACTGGAATAACAGTAATTTTTGTTCGGCTCATCCAGCTGAGCAACAGCTTTAGGGACTGAAGTCGAGATGTGCAGGATTCATGCGAGATGGGTTTATTGTAACTGTCATCATGCATGCTGTTGTATGTACTGACACTATCTCGTTATCTGTGTTTCATGCTGAACGTACGTGACAACAAACAATGTATTGTATTGTATTGTTATTATCACTGCAATTGCGCATGTTTGCGCGGTGGCAGCTGTTTTTGATTGTCGAGCCTCTTTTTAAACTTGTCCAGGCTCTTTGCTCCTCTTGCCTCCGTACACAGATCGTTGCACTCCCTTAGTGTTCTTTGGGTGAAACCACTCCTTTCCAATTCTGTGTTGGCCCTCTTCACAGCAAGCTGTTCCCCTCCTCTCCCACTCCACTGAACACTCATCCCTATCCTGTCTCCCACTTCTTCCCACCCCATGAAGCCATTCCTTGCCCTATACAAGTTCAAGAGTCTATCGTTTTTCCTCCTTTCCTCCAAATTTTCCCACCCTAATTCTTCCACCATCTCACTGGGTCTTTCTCTCAACATTTCAACTCTCCCCTGTTCATTTCTTTCTATTCTAAATCCTCTCACTCTTCCTAAAACCCTTCTTGCAGCCACCCTCTGCACACCCTCTACTTCTTTAATCAGGTTGATGCTGTATGGATCCCAGACCGAGCCAGCGTACACCATCATTGGACCTATCAAGCTCTTGTATGCTTTCTCCTTGATATCAATCCCTGTCCCCTTTACTTGCCTCATTACAAAATTAAGTGATTTTGTTCCACTTTTTGACAATTTTCTAATATTTTTGTATGTGGGTAAATTCCAGGTTGGGGGGAGAAGTGCATGAATCTATAAGATCTCCAGGGTTGAAGTCAGTGAGAAAGTCTATCCATGCATTCCATTTTATATTATTGCTAGAATATATCACGTCCCGAAAATTGAAGTAACGATAGATATTGTATCCAAGCATTCTATTCTATTGACCGTACTGACGTATCTCGTTATCTCTGTTTCAGACAACAATGCTGTGTGCTGAGTGTACTTGATGTGAAATCTTCGAAAGAATACGCACAGGGGAATAGTGCATGAACCTATAACGTCTCAAGGGTTGATGTCACGTTAGATAGTCTATCCATGCGGTTTTTTAATATTATTGCTTGAATATATCACATCCCGAAAATTGAAGTAACCTCAGATATTGTATCCAAGCGTTTCATTCTATTGACCGTACTGACACTATCTCGTTATCTCTGTTTCAGACAACAATGCTGTGTGCTGAGTGTTCTTGATGTTGAATCTTCGAAAGGACACGTACAGGGGGAATAGTGCATGCATCTATAACGTCTCAAGGGTTGATGTCACGTTAGATAGTCTATCCATGCGGTTTTTCAATAATATTGCTTGAATATATCACATCCCAAAAATTGAAGAAAGGTTAGATATTGTATCCAAGTGTTTTATTCTATTGACCGTACTGACGTATCTTGTTATCTCTGTTTCAGACAACAATGCTGTGTGCTGAGTGTTCTTGATGTTGAATCTTCGAAAGGACACGTACAGGGGGAATAGTGCATGCATCTATAACGTCTCAAGGGTTGATGTCACGTTAGATAGTCTATCCATGCGGTTTTTCAATAATATCGCTTGAATATATCACGTCCCAAAAATTGAAGAAACCTTAGATATTGTATCCAAGCGTTTTATTCTATTGACCGTACTGACACTATCTCGTTATCTCTGTTTCAGACAACAATGCTGTGTGCTGAGTGCACTTGATGTGAAATCTTCGAAAGGACACGTACAGGGGGATTAGTGCATGAATCTATAACGTCTCAAGGGTTGATGTCACGTTAGATAGTCTATCCATGCGGTTTTTCAATAATATTGCTTGAATATATCACATCCCAAAAATTGAAGAAATCTTAGATATTGTATCCAAGCGTTTTATTCTATTGACCCTACTGACACTATCTCGTTATCTCTGTTTCAAACAACAATGCTGTGTGCTGAGTGCACTTGATGTGAAATCTTCGAAAGGACACGTACAGGGGGAATAGTGCATGAATCTATAACGTCTCGAGGGTTGATGTCACGTTATAGTCTATCCATGCGGTTTTTCAATATTATTGCTTGAATATATCACATCCCAAAAATTGAAGAAACCTTAGATATTGTATCCAAGCATTTCATTCTATTGACCGTACTGTCCCTCGTTATCTCTGTTTCAGACAACAATGCTGTGTGCTGAGTGTACTTGATGTGAAATCTTCGAAAGGACACGTACAGGGGGAATAGTGCATGAATCTATAACGTCTCGAGGGTTGATGTCACATTAGATAGTCTATCCATGCGTTTTTTTTATAATATTGTTTGAATATATCACATCCCAAAAATTGAAGAAAGGTTAGATATTGTATCCAAGTGTTTTATTCTTTTGACCGTACTGACGCAATCTCGTTATCTCTGTTACAGACAACAATGCTGTGTGCTGAGTGTACTTGATGTGAAATCTTCGAAAGGACACGTACAGGGGGAATAGTGCATGAACCTTTAACGTCTCAAGGGTTGATGTCATGTTGGATAGTCTATCCATGCGTTTTTTTAATAATATCGCTTGAATATATCACGTCCCAAAAATTGAAGTAATGTCAGATATTTTATCCAAGCGTTTCATTCTATTTACCGTACTGACGTATCTCGTTATCTCTGTTTCAGACAACAATGCTGTGTGCTGAGTGTACTTGGTGTGAAATCTTCGAAAGGACACGTACAGGGGGAATAGTGCATGAACCTTCAACGTCTCAAGGGTTGATGTCACGTTAGATAGTCTGTCCATGCTTTTTTTTAATAATATTTTTTGAATATATCACGTCCCAAAAATTGAAGTAAAATTAGATATTGTATCCAAGCATTCTATTCTATTGACCGTACTGACACTATCTCGTTATCTCTGTTTCAGACAACAATGCTGTGTGCTGAATGTACTTGGTGTGAAATTTTCGAAAGGATACGTACAGGGGAAAAGTGCATGAATCTATAACGTCTCAAGGGTTGATGTCACGTTGGATAGTCTATCCATGCGTTTTTTAATAATAATAATATTGCTTGAATATATCACGTCCCAAAAATGGAAGTAAAATTAGATATTGTATCCAAGCATTCTATTCTATTGACCGTACTGACACTATCTCGTTATCTCTGTTTCAGACAACAATGCTGTGTGCTGAGTGTACTTGATGTGAAATCTTCGAAAGGACACGTACAGGGGGAATAGTGCATGAATCTATAACGTCTCAAGGGTTGATGTCACGTTAGATAGTCTATCCATGCGTTTTTTAAATATTATTGCTTGAATATATCACGTCCCAAAAATTGAAGTAATGTTAGATATTGTATCCAAGCGTTTCATTCTATTGACCGTACTGACGTATCTCGTTATCTCTGTTTCAGACAACAATGCTGTGTGCTGAGTGTACTTGATGTGAAATCTTCAAAAGGACACGTACAGGGGGAATAGTGCATGAATCTATAACGTCTCAAGGGTTGATGTCACGTTGGATAGTCTGTCCATGCGTTTTTTTAATAATAATAATATTGCTTGAATATATCACGTCCCAAAAATTGAAGTAAAATTAGATATTGTATCCAAGCATTTTATTCTGTTGACCGTACTGACACTATCTCGTTATCTCTGTTTCAGACAACAATGCTGTGTGCTTCGTTTAGTTGATGTGAAATCTTCAAAAGGACACGTACAGGGGGAATAGCGCATGAACCTATAACGTCTCATGGGTTGATGTCACGTTAGATAGTCTATCCATGCGTTTATTTAATAATATCGCTTGAATATATCACGTCCCAAAAATTGAAGTAATGTTAGATATTGTATCCAAGCATTTCATTCTATTGACCGTACTGACACTATCTCGTTATCTCTGTTTCAGACAACAATGCTGTGTGCGGGTACGTCATGTGAAGTCTTCGGAAGGACTCGTAAAGGTTGGGGGGAATATTGTTTGAATCTTTCACGTCCCGAGGATTGAAGTACCGTTAGATAGTCTATCTATGCATTTTATTTCATTGACCTTACTGACACCATTTTGTAATCTGTTTTCCATGCTCAACTTCACAACAATGCTGTTTGCGTTGCTGTAAGAAGGAGGGGGAATGAACTAAACGACTCTACACAAGGAGGGACTGGTGTCAATCCAACCAAGTGAGGTAAGAAACGTAGACTTCATCCCACTTCTGTTATGTTACACAAAACTTGATATTTTTCCATATATTTAATCATTCTCATAGTTTTCAACTGTATCCAATAGACCATTTTCATAATTCAATGCGCTGGCGCGTCACGCCTCCTAGCAGCCGAGACCGCTGGTATTGCATTCTGGGAGTTTTAGTACTGTTCAAGAAGTCAGTCCGCTTATCCACAGGTTGAAATGCGGAACACCAAGATGTATAACTCGCATTATCTCTCATCACACTTACTCTGGCAGTGTGTGAATCTCTCAGTATATAGTCAACATATAAATGTTGAAACTACTATCATATTAAAACTCAATACGTTCACTGTAACGCACAATAATATGAATCAAACGTGCTAAATAGCATTGGCAGCATGGGACTTTCGAGCTTGCGTAATAACATACCGTTCTAGTTCAAACGATTGGCGCTAGATGGCTCATTCTCTTCGAATATGGTCCATTGTACGTACTCACATTTTTATTTTTCATTTGAATTATATCTGATTTTAACTATGTACTGTTCACCAATGACTTTATTTCATAATCTTGTTCCTACGGTGACCGAAGTACGAGCCGAATCGTCCAAATATGTGCCTGTGTGTTATTATTAATAATATCGTTGATGAGTTTTCACACAAAGTTTCAGTTCATTTGCACTTTCACCTTATTACCATACTTCAGTTAAATTTCTTTTCAGAAGAGATTCATTCATTAATGTAACTAGAAGTAACTAGAACTAGAATGTAACTAGAACTTGGGGGTGGTATTTGATAGACGTCTAGGGTGGGGGAGTCAGATTGAGAGAATAGTAAAAAAGAGTATAAATGCACTAAACTTTGTGATGAGGCAGCTTAGGGGGACAAGTATGGAGATAAAGGAAAAGGCTTATTTCTCGTTAGTGCGTCCCATGGTGGAATATGCTAGTTCAGTTTGGGATCCTTATAGATTAGGTGAGATAAGGGATGTGGAAAGGGTGCAAAGGATTGCAGTTAGAAGGGTTACAGGTAGGGTTAGGAGGTGGAAATGGGGGGAGAATGAAAGGGGGGAGAGGGTGAGAATATTGGAGAGTCCATCTGAGATGATCCGAGACTTGGGATGGCGGGAATTGGAAATACGGAGAAAGGAGGATCGGATCTGTAATTTCTTCAGGGTAATGGAAGGAGAAGGGGGCTGGGGAGAGTTGAATAGGTTGATTGAAAGGAATGAGTCAGGGTATGGGGGTAGGCGAAGTCATGATAGAGCAGTAGTTATAAAGGGGGCTAGATTAGATGTCGGTAAGTTCTCTTTCTTGAATAGGACAGGTAGGGATTGGAATGGGCTTAGTAGAAGTATACTTGAGGATGAAATAGGGTTGAAGCTATTCCGTCAGAAGGTTAGGGAGGCGATAGGATAGGATTGATAGGGAACTTGCCACCGCGCATTTATGTGCAACTGCAAGAGTTAATAATAAATAAATAAAGTGGACATGTAAAAATAATATTGATTCAATCTCGAATGTTTGAACATTGATTCATGTCATATTACCTTTATGAGCATTAAACTCTCTTAGGTTCAAGAAGCTTTGCCGTTATTCAGACATTACCCAATAGAAAATATTGTCATGATTTTCTCATTCGAGAATTGGGAATTGACAATCTTATGATTTTCATTTTAACTCGGAATTACTGCAAGTGTATCAAATTACTACCACAAACTTACTACGTATACCACAAGGTCGGGAAATGGTTCAAGCAAACCGTTTCAGGCTGAATTGGTTCACAGATGGCAATATACCTACCTGTCGGTTTTGGTGTAAAACACTTTAGTTCCAACCCTGTTTGGAATGTGAATTGGATAACTCGATACGATTGATATACACGTCAAACCGATTCAAGATAAGATCTTCAATATTATTGTAAAAATATAGAAGGACGTGCTCAAGGTAATCTTGACCGATCCAAAAGGCACTACCAATATTCAAAATGGCTGGCGTTGAAACGTTTTGCTAATGTGTTTCTGAATTGCTGTGATGTACACACATTTGTTGAACTGTTTCAGCGTGAATAGGTTTGGCTAAACCGTTTCCCGATGTTGTGGTATACGTAGTCAATGAAAGAAGAAAATGAATGAAGTGAACTGAATGATATGGTAAAAAAAAAAACGGGAATAATATTGGATTTGTGATAGAAGTTGAATATTCTTTTTCAGTATTGAAATTTCTAAATTTCGTTACATGAATGCTACCAATTGTTGATAATCTACCGATTATTAGTTATCAAACATCAAATAACCAATTGATTCATGCCAATCAGTGATCAAACAAGTACAATTAATTACAGTAACAAAGATTATTCATTCTATTATTTGCCATTGTTTGTAACCCTGATCAACATTTACGTGCTCACCTCCAAGACAAATGATCAGCTACATGTAAGAGAGGCTATCATCATAGCTTTATTCTTGTGTGTTGTTCAGACACTTACTCATATGATTTTTTGTTTTCAATAATTAATAATTATCCATCTTGGCAGTTATCTTTGTCAATTTGTTCTTCAATTATTGAAATTATCTGTCATTGATTGAAAATTTTTTTGTAATAAAATGAATGATAAATCATCATTTCATCGATTGCCACTTCTTGGCATCGTACTACAACAATGAAAAGTGTGGAAAATTAAAATTATTATCATTATTATCGCAGTTACCAACATGATCTTTTTCTGTCTTTTTTCAGGACTGGTGGCCTCTGGTGAGTATCTACAGGTGTTTTCGTGTGTGAGCTCAACTTGTCGTTGCATCGAGCCTCACTCTCAGGTCAGCTCGTGAATAACATCTCGTATCAAGTCGCGTTGCCTCCGAAGGCTCGTTCAGGTCGATAACTGTAGCGCTGGGACTTCCCCGTGGGATTAAAGACAGGGAACAATCCCCAATAATTGTACAAGCAATTCCCCCCCAGTGAGCTGTTCATTTGACGTTAGTTAAACTCTCGACAAGTCTCACGGTCCGGGACACGCGACTAGACCTCACGGTCAAGAAACTCCGTAAACTCACTTGTACGGTCTTAGATTTGTCTGCAAGAAATATGTATGTTAAACTCAGTGTAAGTTTTCTTTGGCTTGGACGTGTTGTGTTCCCGTCATCTAAAGATAGCGTCACGGTCGGAGTTTTAGTCCTTCAGCCGAGAGGACTCGAGTGAACTATTGTGATTGGTTGTTACTTGCACAAGCAAGGTGTGTAAATATTAACGTAGAGCCAGTGTTTGCATTTCTTTGGCTTGAACGTGCTATGTTCAGTCCACATAAAGATAGCGTCACGGTCGGAGTTCTAGTCCTGCCGAGAGGACTCGTGTTAACTAATGTGATTGGTGGAAATACGTGCCCAAGCAGAGCCGAGTCGTAACGCCAGTCTACGATATGGAGCTGACATCGAGACTTCTCAAGGTAAGACATATGTCTTATCACTAATAATAATTCAACATCGTGTCTCTTAGCTTTCTTCGACTGAGACAGGTGAACCAGTGGCTTGCACACAGAAGCGTCATTCAGGAGACCGGGGTTCTGTTCCCGTCATGGTCAAGTATCCCTACACAGGTGCATCTTGGCTTTCCTCTGTCACGATGTAATGATACCAACCTATTCTATCATAATATAAAGAAGGTGACCCAACTCGGGTCTTGAAAGTGAAGTATTTCCGCTGTCAGAATCTGAGCCCATCGTTCTGATTGCCTGTATAGCGCAACTATTGCTTTCATATCAAACTATTTAGATTAACAATGCTCAACAATGCTATACATGGCCCAGTAGATTACGAGAATTATAGAATTTGTAAGTTCAACAATGCTACCGGTACCGTACGCAGCCACTCTTTCTTTTATATTAAGTTTAACGACGCACTGTAATGATGACTTGGATCTATTGGCGTCGGATGGATGATTAATGAGACGATGGGGTGATGAGATGAAGGTTTTTATTGGTAATGCGAAGGATAGTGGGAAGGAAGCGGTCGTGACCTATATTGTGGGAATCATCCTGGCATTAGCCTAGACTACAGAGGGAAAACACGAAAAACCCCTGTAAAGATGGACGGTAGCAGGGATCGAACCGGGTCCGATATGCCCACTGCCTTCCTGGTCACGCGGAGCAAGTGAATTAACCACTCAGCTACATGTGCCGGTGCAGCTACTCTTATTTACATCTAGTTCACAAGGGGATCCGCTAAATCGCGACAGGCAATCGGAATGATTGGCTCTGAAACGGCCGCAAGAAACCACAAATGCCTTCCATGTTATCAGTATCGGAGTAGGAGCACCTTCTTTATATTACGATTGAATAGGTTGTTGATATCACTACATCGTGCCTCTGTTGTTGAAGTCACTAATACTAGGATGGTTCCTTGACAGCCCACACTATCCACATACATACGCTTCGTCGCCTTGGTGCTTAATGTCTTATATCCACTTTTTGGAAATTTAGGGTTAAATGCATTTTTGTGCTTTTTAGTAGGCCTAAAACCTTATTTTCATGAGTGTGAATAAGTCCTATTATTGAACTTACTGGTGTTGGTTTGTCCCATATCCGTTTAAACCAATCAGAAAGGTCCAAACTCGTCACATGTTAGAACAACAGAGCAACAATGCACATGGCGTCATCAACAGCTCCCAAGTGTCAAAACTAGTCTACATCTGTTCATCTAGTGTACGAAGCACTACGGTGAAATAAATAATGAGGTAATCTTGGTTTTAAAGTAGAATATGAACCAACTTGAAAATAGTATATTAAGATCGGGTGTAGGTCTGTCATGAAAATAATTTATTTTCAAGTTGTTTTCTAGAATTGCACGTATCGTTGTGCCCCATAGGCCTATGTACAAACATACATGTACAAAGTTGGTTGTCTTGCATTCAATTTCAAATATGAACTACTTTTCATGGATCTCGAATGAATAATAATTATTAATTACAAAGTTAATGCGTAGGCCTACATACATCAATCTCCACCTTTTCATTTCCCTTCCACACTTTTCTAGTATGAATTATGATTTCATTCAAGTTCCAAATTTGTATGTTTATTTTTTTATTTTTCATTTATCAACACTCATGCACAAAATATAACATATAAAACCAAACTACTAGGACTAGTTTAACAGTTGAAATAACTAATTGAATATGGTTAGAACAAACAATTTTCACAATTTTTTTCATAGAAGTTACTTTCATTTTCCCATATCCATGCATTGAATGTCTGATTTAGGCTATCCTATTGACAAATATGGAATATTTCCATTTATTTATGTTCCTTTACTTTATTAAAAAAAAAAAAAAACTTGACAGTAGGCATAGGTACAAATCAAACTCGAATATCTGGAAAATACGGACGGATTTGGGACAAATAAGCACCAAGGTGACGCCTTGATGAAATAACAATTCATCAGTAGTACAGTGCGTCGTTGAATCCAATATGAATGAAAAACGACAGGGTGATATAAGAATGCATTTTTGACTATTTTGTAATATCTATTCATCTGAATTCATGGCCCTAATAGCTGGCAAAACTCAATTCATGATCTATCTAATTCAACTTTGCACGTTTTGTTTTGAATATCGATAATCTCTCCAGTTAGTTACGTTAACAAGAAGGCAGTGGAATCTGTATCTTTGCAAAGTTACAGATCATTCTAAAGAAATCATGTAGATCAAAATATTGTTGTCTGCTTAACGGCTAGGTTTTTGGGGGTGCATATTGAGCATGTGTAATTAATTAAACAATGAAGTGATGATTAGGATGTTCAAATGAACCGAATTAGACCATTCCAATAACCTCACTATCCAAAACCACCGTTATTACGCACTTTTGTCAGACGTGATCATCAAGTGCAGTCGTAGTAGTAATTTGTTTATCAGCAAGGTTAGCTTTAGCTTAACGTATTTGTTTCATCACTTCTTGTTACTTACTCATAACATGAGATCTCAATACATGCAACAGGTTTTATTCTGAAGGGTGGAGGTATCCTCCTACACCAAGTTTCAATACGTTTTTTATCCATAACATTTTCTGAAATTTCTAAATTGTCTGAATTTTCTATATTTTCATAGCCTTTCATGCTTTGCCTAAACAACATTCTATATCAAGTTTTGATGTTATTTATTCACTTACACCGTGGGTTTAGTGACACTGTGGTACTAATGAGTACTACAATCTATTGACTTCAGTGAGAGATATGGATGCTGGGATTATGAGGTGGAAGGCCATTTTATTAGGTGTTTCTGGATAGTGTGAAGGAGTCGGTCGTGGCGTGTAGTTGAGGAACCATCCCAGTATTGACCTGAACGACAGAGGCGAAAACCCCTGTCAGGATGGTCGACCATGGCGAGAACAGAACCTCGGTCTCCTGAATGACAGTTCAACCACTCGGCCACTCGCCTCAATTGTATAATAATAATAATAATGATGAATTACAACCAAGCACCAGCTTACCTTGATAGATAGCTCTGTCTGTTGGAATTGCTCCCAACCTGTTAGTTGTGTGTGGAAAAAATACTGGAGCAGAGCAATAATTGGTTTATTTATAAGAAATATTACTCATGAAAGATAAACAAAAAGGTGGAATGAAAGTTGATAATACTGTGATTTTTTAAACTGTCTACAAAATACACACAATTTCTTATTTAATCTCTTATCCATCGACGTTTGTGTCATGTTTGAAATCTGCGGCTAGCAACTTCATTAGCTCATAATGAGTAGAGACATGTAAGAATTGCTATTGCTATAGAAGCGACAAAATCTAAAAGTGCATTCTCATAAAATGACACTATAGTGTCTATATTGCCAATACACTCCAAATATATATATTTGCAATAAAACCATTATGGATGCTATTTTCTGCAGAATATATATCAATTGGAAAGTGAACAACAGGTAGAGTCAGTCAAGAGAAATTCTTCTTGTGACACTGAATATATATATATATATATATATATATATATATATATATATATATATATATATATATATATATTTATATATATATATATATATATATATATATATCCCTACCCGTCCAAATGATACGCGTGTAAAACGGAGGTATGTGATCTCGTCAACATCGTCACGTTCGGGCCAAACAAACTTATTTGGCCTCACAGACCATGCCATTCGGCTTTATTTCATACACAGTCCCTGGTATCCAGGTTTCATCGTAATGACAGCTACCCATTCTCCCATAATCCCGTTGTCCGTGGTTTCATCGGGATTGTCCATTTCATGTTCTTCAGAGCTCTCCTTCATTGCATCATCTGACTCGCCAGTATCTTCTCAAAGAACTACGACGGTCTCGTTGTCCTGCATTGATCCGATTGTATATCATGTTTTGGCTACAATATGATGCATTTTTTGTGTTCCTTTGACCATTCCAAAAGTCATCCAGCTTTTTTCAATTCTCGTCAATGTTTGAGGTTGGGGCAAATATCACAGTTGTTTTATCAAGACCTTCACAAGTTTCAACAATTGTTCAAGCGAACCTGATTCCAAACGTGTCTCTTAACAATAGTCGACAGCCCCTTCCTTTGCCATGTGATGTGGCGAAGAACGTCCAAGTCAGATTGACCAAGTTGAATTAATTCCTCTTTCAGAATTGTAAGATTAGCAAAATTATATTTTTGCTTCAACTGCGGTGCACAGCCGTCGGAGAAAACATGTAGATTTTTCATTCCTGGGTGATTCTTGAGAATGAGGTGTAGAAAATGGTCCATATCACAGTAACGGTCATGCGTGATGTCATCGGAGACGATCGTATAACTGTTTTCTTCGGCAGTTGAGAGTCGTCGCATCATCCTTCTTAGCATACCACACACGACTCCAGTAAATACAGCTACCTGTGGATTGCACCAGTAAGCTGACTGAGTTTGGTATTGGACAAGCATAATTTTCTGCAAAATCCACTTGCAATACCACAGATTCATCAATCGCGTTGTCCATAGCCGTATTTAGGGCACTTTGAGACTGCTTTTGGACGAAGCAATGAATCATTATTGGCTTAAGCTGCCGTCGTAATTCGTTCACAGCGTCGCTGAGTAATGAATGACTGGACAGTATAACTTTTATATTGTTTGCCAATAATTTCCGTAATAACACTAGAATTCCTGAAGAGGTAGTGAGTCCCTCACATTGGGCATTCTGCGCGCCTGAAGAACGCCTTGAGACTGCCCGTGTTATTAGGGTTGCCATTGTCGATAATGATGAACCTCTATCCTCGAATTCTTCTACTTGTGAGATCTTATCATCGCAAACAGAGCACTGCGAGTTCATACACTCGAATCAAATGTCATCGCACACAATCAATCAACTTGACAAATGTCTTGGTAGAATCATTGAAACCCAGTGAACGCAGGCTTTCAAAATTTTCATGGTACCTGCATACGCACACGTTATGAGGGATATCCCTGTATGGTTTAACGTGATCGGGTCGTAAGTATGCAAACTTGACTCTTCTTATTTAATGGTCAGGATATTTTTCTGCGACACGCAGCTTCGTTTCCTTGCTCAATCAATCCACTTCGACTTCTTTCAAGAGGCAAATTCCTGCAAAGGGCATCCAAATTTTCCTGCAAGTTTTTTTATAACTGCACACTGCTTATGGGGTGATCAGGCATGCTGTTTGAAACTTTTTTGAAACTTTTTTCGGTATTCCTACTAGTGGCTCCAATCTGCTGCCTCTCCTTCTGCGCTTGTTTTCTTTGTTTTTACCGCTAAGCATCTTTTGCTCTACGCAATCTTGTTTCAGCGTTACTTTTTCTTGCTTGCTTGTATATACCACTTCCTTTGGTTCTCAGCATGTGTTGGTTTTTGCATAGTCCAACTAAGACAGAAAATGAGTATATGGATAATTTCATCCATCTACAGAGAATACCACTAATAAGAGTTTTAATGTCAAATAATTGGGTAAATTATATTACTCACTTTTAATTAATCAATTTAAGTGTCTAGTGAAGTTCAATCAGCATATTCCTGTGGGTGTATTTCCAAACACAACTGTAGAACTCTCACAATTCAACAACTTCACTTTCCCTCCAAATTCCAAAACTCGGCTGATTGGCCTGTCCATCTATTTACTGATTGATGTCAGTAGATGGACAAAGATTGATAATTACTCTTCAGACACTGCATACTAGTTCTATCTGCTGGTTAGCAGGTAAACCAACAGGAAAACAAAAACTGGGGTGATAACTACAGGAGTTCTCTTCCTCAACAACATTATGTAATGAATATTTTGTCAGTAGTGAGTGTGACATAATTGAAAAATGTTTGTTTTTATTTGTTTTTGAAATTTTGCATCATTTTACTTCTCACATGCGTTTGTTGTATTGAAGCTTTAAATTTCTGCGCTCATTTTGATACCAAATAGTAATAATGTATATTGTAAATACTATTGAGAGGCGCAATGCCGCTGAATAAGCAAAGATTATTCATTTATTATTATTATGATATTATTTAGTTTGTAGCTTATTTTTTAGCAAAAAGCTCTAGTGGTTTTAAAATTATACAAAAATCTAACATAACATATCCAGTTCATAATAAGTCACTTTTCAACTTGAAAGTTATTGAAATAAAAAAAATAAAAAAGTTTGACGTGAATATCCATGAAATATAAACTTTCAGCTTTAGTATCGTGAGCCTAAATAAAACATGAATCTCTGTTTACTTTTACTTTTATGCCTTTTGCACACATTTGAATGCACCACTCTTTTCTAGACCGTGTCCGTACCTTTTTCAAATTCTCTTGTCGGGATTCACTCTTCTCACCCAAACCACCATTATCTTTGCCAGCTTGACTTCTCCACTTGCAGTTATTAGTGATGATGTAGAAAAAAACTTGAAAAAGTACATTTTCATTACTTCTCATTTCTTTTCTCAAATCCCCGGTCTTCAATAATATATTCTTCAACTCTTCTTCCAAGTCATTCTATCCTGCGCCATTCTCTGGATGAAAACACACTCCCCCACTTCTCCGGCCATTCTTTCCACTTCTATTCTTCCTCCTTCCACGTCTTTGTAACCCAATTCCATCACTTGGTTCCTTTTTACGTTTGTTCATGAATAACAACAGAATCATTCTTTCTACGCCTGGTTTTCTTGCTCTTGTCAAATTTTCCCAGCTCATTTCTTCACTGTATTCGAGATGTACATAACGACTTTAATATTGACATTCAATATGATTTGCTATTCCGTAGAAGTCTATATCTAGTTAGTCGCTTGTGAATCGTCGCCAATAGCTGTCCGACTATCTACCGAACGTGAGGGTTGAAAAGGTTCTATAGCCTATAGTTACTAGGGTAAAGTGTCTATTAGATGACGTAGGGTACTGACAACATTGCTGTCTTATTCAAGGGCGCACGCAGGACATTCCAATAGGTACGGTCTATTACGAGATAATGAAAATACATTTCCAAGCAAAGCTATCATCTATGTGGAATGAATATACATGGTTCAGTGTTGTCCCAATGTTGAAGATTTGTTATTCCAAAATGCTCACTTCCTGAGAGGAAATCTAAACATTAAAACAATGATGAAAGATTAAGAGTGTGCTTGTGAATCTGACGACATACAAACTCTTGCAATCAAATGTGCAAAGCCGTATATAACTCGTACCCTTGTATACATATTCGACAAGTGTTTTCAAGCCGGACTTTTCCCAGATGAATTTAAAACAGCACTTGTAATTCCGATTCATAAAAAAAATGATATTACGAAATGATATTATAAATGATGGCTTACTGCCATACTCAAATGTAATGCTATTAATAAGTAGTATTGTAAAATATGTAAATTGTGTACCGATTTCCTCGAAAGAGGGTTAAAGGAATAAACACTACTACTACTACTACTACTACTACTACTACTACTACGCTATTAGAAAATTATAGACCTATTTCGCTGATATCGCATTTTTCGAAATTATCTGAAAAATGTATCAAGATGAGATTACTGTCCTTTTTAGATTTAAAAAACGCACTTTCTCCTCACCAATTTGGTTTCAGGCCGAAGAGTAGTACTGATATTGCAATATGGAATCTAACTAGTTTGCTATATAGATCTCTGGATGATAATAAAAAAGCTTTGGCAGTGTTTCTAGATCTAGCCAAAGCTTTTGACACTGTAGACCACAAAATATTACTAAATAAAATGGAGATGGCGGGCATTCGTGGTGTAGTTTTACAATTATTCAGCAGTTAACTATCTGTCAAATAGAAAACAAAAGGTTAAAGTGGGAAACTCTTTCAGTGAAGAAAAAACTATCACCATCGGCGTCTCTCAGGGTAATATTCAACTACAGGGTGGGTTTCATACATGAAACAAAAAACCACATTTAAATTATATTGTTGCCATGACACGGTAATTTGTTGTTGTGATTATGGTTCGATAATAACTATAAGCTCTTCATGGAAATTTTGGAATTTTCCTTAATAATATGTGTTCAATGTTTGCTTTCCATCAGTGTTTTGGTTCATATAACTTAATTGTAATTCCAATTGGTATTTGCTATTGTTTATAATCTCTCATGCTATGCATTTTCTTCTAATTATTATTATTATCGGCATTATTATTATCATAACTGTTCATTTTTCAATCAAGAGTAATTTTGCGAATATTTATTCTAATTGTTTCAATATTTGTTTCTGTCTTCTTTGTTAACAAAATAGATGTACTTATTTCACTTATTTTATTATTTGCTTCATAGCCAACTTTTGTTAAATAATCATAAGTTATGTTGCCCGCACACAAGAATTCGTTCTTATGCGGGCTTCTTATTATTAATCAACTTATTTCGCACTAATGGCAGTTCTTCTTTATTTTTTTCATTTCACCGTTATATTCGTATTGAATTTATTTGTTATTATCCCCATATTGTGTTTGTTATTCTATTTCATATGTGTCATGTAATTGTTTAGTGAGAATAAAAAACATGTTGGAATTGAAAAATTCAAATTGAAAATTGAAGAATCAATTACCAATGTTTATTCAGATTTAAAGTCAAACACAATTAATCAACGGAAAGAAAACACAAACGAACAAGTAACATGATCTTTCTTCTATATACTGAAAAATATTACTTTTTCTACAACAATCAAAAGCCTTTCTTTTGTTCTTCCAGAAATCAAGGGGGGACAACACTGAAAATATATCCTTTTGTTGGAATTTCCTTTTTACTTGATGATATATTTTTTTTTTGGTAATGTGAGAGACCACAATAAAAAAAATCAACTCGATCAGGTGTAAAAGGTAGCATTTAGGATTCTCAGTGTTGTCCCTGTCCCTCCTTAAATTCCCTGCCATCTGAAATGGCTTACCTAAGTCAAATAGATGGGGACAATTCCCCAAACTTTAGCTTCATGAATCATTCAAATTAATGTTGATTCATATTATAATTTGTTTTTCTACTCCGGCGTCGAAAATTGTATTCTCATTCCCAAAATCTTCCTGATCCCGTCCCTTTCATTCGTTTTCCTCTTCAACGATATGTCATTCTGCTCCTCTCTTCTCTCTCCACTCATTGTGGTACCCTCGACGCTATTGCCATCCTCTTCATCGTCCAACTCTTGTTGTTCTGTAATGATCTCACTTCACTCTCGCCATATTATCAAATCATTCAAATGATATTTTACCATCTTGTTTTTGCGTTGTATCTCGAACACATCTCCAGATAGACTTTGATGTATCTCGTACGGGCCTATCCACTTACACCCAAATCCTGAATGATAGTTCTTCTCGTTTGATGACTGTGCGTGTGATTTCTCACTAGAACTAACTCTTTGGGTTGGAATAATATTGGTTTGCCCGTTTGATATTGTCGGTCGCAATACTTTTGCTGTTGTGCTTGTGAATGAATTATTTCGAGCTGAAAGCTGGATCCCTTGTAAATAATCCAATCTGTCTGTCAGTGGCGGCCTGACAATACAAATCCGGGTCCATGGCCCCGCACCCGAAAGGGGTGGGTGGGTTTGTCGTGAGGTAGGTCCCAGAAGGAGCTACCTCACTAGACATAGAGCATCATAGATCAACATAGATCATCGTATTGAATTAAAAGATGCGTTACCATTATACCCATGTACGTCGTATGTCTACATATTTTAGCTGAAAACAAATGCTAATGTATGCGGTAATAGGCCTATAGACGTAGACTTCAAAAGTTCAGTTAGCCAGAATCAACGAACTACACTACAGTGCTTTTTCCAGGTTGTGAATGATGAGTTTTGTAAATAAGGATGATAATAACGACGAGGGTCGTTTGTAGGGGGTGGGGTCTAGGGCTGCCCGGTAACCAAAATTTGAGAGGTGCTATCGGCATTTGTGACTTTCCATCAGTGAACGTATCCTATTAATCA
This sequence comes from Brachyptera risi, assembly GCA_964007535.1. Classification (NCBI taxonomy): domain Eukaryota; kingdom Metazoa; phylum Arthropoda; class Insecta; order Plecoptera; family Taeniopterygidae; genus Brachyptera; species Brachyptera risi. The sequence continues at coordinate 50,446,425 of OZ023331.1, forward strand.
AATTACATTTTATTCACAACACTGGATGGAACGAATGTTCTTATTCAAATATCATTGTTATTGAATACAGATTGATTTGGCGTTTTATTTGCTTGAAACAGTAATTTGGCACAATCAGTCTTGTTATCACAGTAAAGAATCCATGTATTTCAGAAAATTCGTATAGTTCCCGAAACCCGTCGAATCGTATTGAAAATATGGAATTTTCAAAAAAGTCCCTGCGAGGCATGGCTCCCCCCTCCTTGCATTCACCTCTAATATGCACACTGTTTTGGGGGCGTACAATTGAGTGCTTGCCAGGAGTGCTAAAATTACACGAAACGACCCTGCAGCTACAAATATTGGTTTTCGCACCATTTTCAATTGTATAAGTAAATTGAATCCGGCATCTAAACCTTATCTGAAACATGCTGAACCGTACAAAAAATTGGTGTGATTTCAAAAAATTCCCTGCGGGGCCAGGAGGGGGCCTTCCCCCCCTTGCCCCCCGCGGGTCGCCGGCTTCGCGATAACAGGCTGTTGCACAACTGTTCTCATTTGGCATTTTCTTTTCCAAACTGAAATCGCCCCCCCCCCCCATGAATATGACCTGGATCCGCCCCTGCAGTGAGTGGGTGGGTGGTGGTGCATTACTTATCTGGCCCCGCACACTTTGACCACTTCGGGCCGCCACTGCTGTCTGTGACCCACTCATCTAATGATATCAACTCTTGATCGTTATCTGGAGTTGCTAGTTAGTAATCTCCTGGCCGTTTGAGTCTGGTTCCGAACATCAGTTCCGCCGGAGAGTATCCCGTACTACTACTCCTACGATCACGCAGATTAAATGCAATTTCTTGCATATTTTTATCCCAGTGGCGATGATCCCCTTCAATTGTCAATCAAATTACTTTCTTCACTTCCTGGTTCCGTCTTTCTGTTGGATTAGCTCTAGGATGAAATACTGGTGTGGTCCACATTTCTGCTCCCCATCTCTGACATGTTTTCTTCCACACATTTCCTCGAAATTGAGGGCTATTGTACGATAGTACGTGTTTTGGACAACCCAATCATGTAATGATATGCTCATCGATCGCGATGACTATCTTTCCTGCCGATACTTGCCCCATGGGAATTAGTTCCACCCATCTTGTGAACAAATCGGTCACTACTAACAATTTTTTTCCATAACGTGAAGTTGAGTACGGTCCCATCAAATCTACAGCTAGGGTGTTGGATTCCTACTAAACATTTGGTTCTTGTATTGACAATTTCGTGACAAATTGTGCATACTTCACACTGGTTTTCACATACGCTGCTGCAACATCCTCACTAGTCGTCGTCCAATAGAACCGATGATTCACTGCTCGTACGTAGCGGTCTCCTCTATCCCAGGATATCCAGCGATTCTGCCTAACCTAACCTTCGTGGAACTAATTTATTCTAGACAATCAACTGCCAACTGCACTTACCATCTCTGTTGTTGCGGACCCTATACAAATGGGTGTTGGATATTACTTGGCGGACTTTTTGATTATTTTCTTCCCATGAAGTTCATTGTCCGGTAAAACTCCCCTGTTCAAATACTGTTACATGGTTGATATCCAGGTATCCTTGTTCTGTTCCATTTGAACTTTATTCATCAGATGGCCTGGACCGTCTTCTTTGGCAATCTCTATCCAACAACTGGGCTGTTTGGGTTCAATCCCCGTGTCTGTTGAGTAAAGTAGGTCCACTGCACTTATCTCCGTCATCCCCTACCGTTCCGCAAGATAGAACTTTTCCCGAACGATGTTCAACTTTATAATCAAATGCCATGAGGAATATTGGCCATCTCAATAATTTCTTCCTAATATTCTTATTTTATTACAACCATCATAGTGCCTTATTATCAGTTCTAATTACGAACTTTTTTTACCTTCCAAATAGGGACAAAACTTATCAAACTGCTAGACACTCTCTTTCGTTTGAATCGTAATTCTGTTGAACAGGTTTTAGCTATTTACTCGCGTACGTAATAATGTGTCTTTCCGCCCTTTCGTTTACTTGATAGAGAACTTCTCCCAAGCCAATCCGACTAGCATCGGTCTGAACTACAGTATTAACATTTTTATTATAATTTGGATGCCAAAGTTTCAGTCCCTCTATCACTGCCTGGCTTCTTCCTTCTTTCAATGTCCACTGCCATTTCTGATTTCCTTCAGTCCAGTCTGTCAATGGTGCTGCCTTCGTAGCTAGATGAGGGATGAAATGTCCCATCCACTGACTGACCAAGTCCAATGAATCTCCTAGTTTGACAAACCGTTCTCGGTCTAGGAAACTTTTCCACACACTCAAGTCCTTCTGGTCAGTGCCGGACTGGCTCTCACAACCGGCCCGGGGAAAAATACACGGGAGGGTGGGGGGGGGGGGGGGGGTAAATAATATTTTTGTGGTTTGAGGTATATTTTTGCATCTTCTGTTTCAAGCGTTCTTAGTGCAAGTTTGGTATAGGCCCATTATTTTTGTTATTGTATGTAGTTTACAAATGTAATGGTGTTGTAAGTTGTAAGTACAATTAATTGATGATGTGTGTATATATCAGTATTCTAAAATACAAATTGATACAAATTACCACAAATTAATAATAATAATAATAAGTATCTGGCCTCTGGTTCCAAACTGAATTGGGTCGGGGGGTGGGTTGTCCCACCATATCACTAGGGCAGCTGGGTGTCTCAGAGTTGACTTGCCAGGTCTTCCTGTCTTCTGAACAACTCTCTCCACCTTTCTCTATTTTCCCACCACTTTTCTTCTACAATCATCTTCCAACATTCCCCCCTCTGTTCCACGGCCTCTACCACTCCATTTATCCACTTCGTCCTCGGTCTTCCCGCCTTCTTCATCCCTTGTACCTTTGCTGCTTCATACTCTCTCTTGGGTATTCTCTCCATTTCCATTCACATTATGTGTCCGAACCAGCGGAGCCTTTCCCTGGCCAATACAAAACTCAGAGTCTCAGCTCCCAACTCTCTCCTGATTTTATCGCTTCTTATTTTATCCATTTTTGTCACTCCTGCCACACTTCTCAATTATTTCGTTTCAGCGGCTTGCAACTTCCCTTCCTCTTTTACCCCCATTGGCCAGGTTACTGCTACATACTTCAATATTGGCAAGTAATATGTCCTGTATAACAATAACTTGCATTTCCTCGGTATTTCCTCGTTCCACAACAATTTTCTAACGCTTTGGTAGAAACCCTCCGCATTCCGTACCCTATTCTCTATCTCTTTCTCCACTTCACCATCCATTGTCAAAATACTTCCCAGATATTTGAATTCTTCTTTCTCCCGAAATTCCCCGTCTTGGATCTTAATCTGACATTTCTTTGACGTACTCTAAAATACAAATACAAAATAAAATGAATGAAAATAAAAATTCCAAATTGGAATAATATCATATCCATGTATCACACATACATTTTCAATTACCAAATGACCGAATATTGGGCATAAAGAAAATTTGTTGAATTCACTGGATTCCTTGCAATTGACAAAGATTACACAAATGAAAATAATGTGAAAAAAGCGCTGATAGTAGAATCCATTTTCGATTAGTAGGGTCAGGGGTTCAAAAATACTTTCATTGAATATCACTCGGTTGAATAGGAGAGAATATTTAATAAATCACTGACGCAATTACTTCCATATTTTACCTAGTACTCTATATCTATAATTATCTTCTCTCGTAGATTGGAATATGTTCTGTTTGGATGTCAGTAATTTTTGGATGATCGCTGCACGTCACTGTGAATGGATATTTTCATTCAAGTGAGTTATCATGTTTGTTCCTTAATCGAAATTGAGACTTGATTAATCAAAGTCACGAACATTTTTTCCTGCCGTCGTCGCTTGCTTCAAGTCTGTCTTTGTCGTATCATTAAGTTATTATTTTCCTAAAGAAAAGTAATCAACACATTATAGCCAATGTCTCTCTCGTGTCCCACACCCAGGCACAATTACAGGTTTATATTCTTTGGTACCCCAAATTTGGAAAATACCGAGATGTGCTTGAATAGCGAAGTCAAATTTGTTATATACCCTAACGGGCGTGCGGGTTCTGCTGCGCAGGGAATTTTTTGAAAAATCGTGACTTTTGTGTGTATATTTTGTTATTTCTAGTAGAAGTTCAACACTTGTGCTTATTGCTGTTATTGCAATAGTCCTGAATAATTTAAAGTTTGGGTCTTTTTTTTGTGAGTTTCATTCCAACTACAAGCTCACCACAATTGAAAGAATTCGTTTCAAAATTCAGATTTCAAAATTCGTTTTCATCAAACCACAAGTTCATTAAAAGCTCAATTTTAATTGGGATGACCATCTCAAAATATCTTTGTATCTTGATTTTTTTTCAACGGTACCCAAGTTTCCAAGGTTATATTCACCAAAGAAAATGGATTTTGATAACATATTTTTTAAATACAACAATATCATATGATAATTAAATGAAGAATTATATTTAAAATGCTCGGCTATGGTCAGTTTTGATTACTCAAGTTATTATCATTTAGGTAAAACCTTGGATGAAAGTGAAACGGTGAAGTGGAACAACAGCAGTGGCGAAGGGTGGAGTTTTAATCAGGGTGGCCTGATTTGATTTTTCTAATTAGCGATGTGAGAACTTGGTGACGCATCTAAAACGGAATTTTTCATGCACATTTCTGCTATTCATGCCAATTGGCCACGTATTTGTAGATTTTTAAGAAAGACTGAGAATAAAGATTGGGCAAAATATAAGGTCTGCTTTTCACACGTGACAGCAGGCACGTGACAACGCTCTGCTGTCACTCACTGATCGTGTATGATCGGGTCTAGGTTTGCTGCCGCGCAAACCATTCAACAAACCTACGCTTCCAGCAGCATAGCAATTTCAGTGAAAAGACGAAGGTAGACGGTGACTCTTTTGGTCGATATTCTTTGCTTTCTATACCATCTATACGTGTAGTAGCTGATTGGCTGTTCAGCGTGCTGGTGAGCACGCTAGGAACCTCGAAGGGAGACGTTTTTAAATCTGTCTACCCTGTACTATTTCATAGTGCATACAAGGAGGCTGACTGCGCTGCCAAGCAAACGTGAAATTGTTCGAAAAGAACAAAAATTTTCGACGTACCAAGCACAATTTGGTGAAAAAATATAAAATACAATTATTTAAAAAAAAGAAAAAGTACCAAACATATGTTGAAGTCTAGATTCTTTTTTTTTTTAGTGCTGGTTATGTGAGTTGTCTCCCCAAACGCCTCGCTCCTCAACAACAGTACAAATGCATGTAAAGATACTCGCGGATGACCGCAGCCCATTTCGATATTCATTTCTAAACATACTGGGCCTAAATATCGAACTCTTGTTTGTGCAAAGCTACAACTTTTGAAACTACACGTCAAGTTGTGTTGTGTAAATCATTCCAATACTTTATGCAAATGGACTTGGTGTTTTTCTATCATATTACTATAAATAATGATGATATCATCCAGATAGAATTAACAAATACATCTATAGAACCTCTTAAAATTCCCTCACCCAATCTAGCGAAAGTAGCAGAACTGTTCCTCAAACTGAAAGGGCAATCAAACTATTGACCGTCTCGGTCGTAATCATTATCTCTGCTGTCTCCTGAATCGTGTTCTCGTAGTTTGTTTGAACACTGGGAGGGAAATCTAGTTGTTGGACTTCGACCTCTCCCTCCACTCGTTTCCCTGCTGATTACGGTTTTCCTGCTTTCTTTGTGTCTGTGGATATGGACAAGCCGATGAGTAATGTCCAGCTTCCTTGCAGCAATTGTGGCACTCCACCGTTAATCTGTGATCCTCATTCCATCAGGTGATTCTTTCCTATTCAATAACCTGCCAGCCCTTTGTTCTGGAAGGATTGAGAGATTGAATTTTTATTCATTCAGATCTCGTTCAATTTGAGTGGCTTTATAAATGTCTTCGGTAGAGTTTGGTAATGGTGCGAATATGATTGTCTATTATTAGTTCAATAACGGTCCTCACGCAATCATTAATATCTCAGCTTGGATAAACACGTTTGTAAAGAAGATTTTTTTTGTGTAGGCCTACAAAATTTTCTACTGACTAGTCCAGTTTTTGACGTTCACCATGGAGGCTTGCTGTTAAAGCTTCCATTATTGACAGATTGTTGAAACAAATATCTAAATTTCTAGCAAACTTGGCCCATGTAGGCCGCGAGTAGTTTCTGAGCATCCCCTCGAAGATGTCCGGTGGCAATCCCCACCCAACACTCTTCACCAATTTTATTTTGTTTACATACAAACTCGCATTGCTGCGTAAAATTGGTTGGGTTTTCATGAGCCCCACTGAATGTTGGTCCACGCAATCAAATCTTCAATGGAAAATAGGTGGTGAGTTATCTTGAGATTTCTTTTCCTATGAAACTATCGTTTCTGAGCTCTGTAAAATCGATAGATATCACATCTCTTTCCGCCTTCGTGTTCAAGTATATATTTTACAAAGTCAACGTCTCCTTCTTCCTTCCGTATTCCTTCTTGTAATCGTATAATCAATTCCGTTCTTTGTCAATTCTTCTTTCAATTCAATTACGCTCAGTCATCTCTACTTGAAAAAAAAAAAATTACTTGAATATATCCTGATCAAAATTATAGCATCAAAATCTTACCTCATATTATGTTGGGACACCAATCACTAGATTTGTTTTTCACAAGAGAAAAAAAAAAATTAAAAAAAAACACTTTTCTCCGGCTGACTCGCTGAGAATAACAAACTAGGTTCTTCGGCTGCTTATGGTTGAGCGCCATTAAAACAATGATGAAAGATTAAGAATCAATTACCAATGTACATTTAGATTCAAAATCAAACACAATTATAATAATCAACGGAACAAAAACACAAACAGAGTAGTATTTTCTACAACAAACAATCAGCCTTTTTTTTCTAAAAATTCAACTCCCTGCCATCTGAAATGGCTCATCCAAGTCAATAGATTGGGACAGCATAAACGTGAACGTAAACGTAAGCTGACAGTATGTGATGTGTGTTACATCTAAGAGTGTAATAATGTTATGAAATATAAGTAATGGAATGAATGGACTTGAGGGATTGAATAAAATGACTGAGAGATTATGTAATGATGATGGTGAGTGGAAGTTTAGTTCAAGTGAAGACAGAATCACTAGCATTTCAGAATGCCGCATCATCGCATTTCAGAAGAAATATTCATTTGACAATTTTTTGGGAAAATAATTCGACGTTGAGGAAAATCAAGTTGAACTTTATTCAAGAAATCCATCAGATTCACACTGCCTGCCGTATTATAAGCGCATGTAGTTACCATACTTGAAAAGAAATATCAAGTTGCTATTTTCAGTATATTTTAATTGTCTGTCAAGTAATAGTGAATATTTAGTCAGAGGTTGCGCATTCAATAATACGTACATATCCCAAAATTAAATTGAAATAAGTAATTTTTATAATGTTTTCTTTTTATTAGCGGGCTGGTATCGATTCACAATTTATTCACTCGTGTGGGGTTGTGATGGAAATGATACTTTATAATATTCTCTCAAGATGAATGAATCTGAAATGCTCGGAAAATTCGGCGGTAGAAAAAGATTATTCACGAAATCGGATATTCTTCCCCGGAAACACTTGCCTGACAGTTAGGCAACATATTATACACACCCCTATAGATAGCAAGTAGTCTCGTTATTGAAATCGTTATTGAAAATGGAAAGCTGAAAGAAGAGCCACTCCAAATAACCAAAGATATGGTAATAAAAAGCATTTCACAGAATGAGTCCATACGATATTTAGGAGAGTGTTTCAACAAGTCAATAGTTACCGATCATGGTGCTCTCATAAACAATCTAAAATCTAAATTACAAACTCTCACATCCTCTCATTTATTGAAGGCAGACCAAAAACTCTACGTACTCGATCAATATATTTGGCCAACACTCATATACCCTCTACAGAATGCTCCCATCTCATCACTTCCTATGAAATATCTCGACGATCTTGACAAAATAATACGAAGCACTATCAAAGAAATCTTGTCTTTACCAGGAGACACCCCTGATAGCATGTTATACACAGACAAAAAATACAAAGGATTAGGCACGTTCAGAGCAAAGTGGGAAGCATTCGTACAACATCACAACATTTGCCAGGTTATTGAGAAGGCTAAAGATACTTACGTCCAAAAAACTCGAGACACAACATCCGAAAGGAAGATATGCCTTGAAAAACTCAATATTACACCTGAAGAATTGCAACGAAAAGGGGGATATAGTAAGTTGTGAAGCCGAACTATTAGAGAGTGCTTACGCGATAAAGAATTCGATAGCTGGTGTTCTCTCATTCAAAAAGGAAGAGGTGTTGTGATGTATAAAGATTTTCCCCCGCAAATAAGTGGGTATCAAATAAAAAAGGGCTGTCCTCTTCAGAGTGGCGTGACGCCCTTAAATTTACGTGCAACACAGCTCCTGTTCGAGCTCTCCATGGTCGAAGCCAAGATGGTCATCACTGCAGGCATTGCCTCAGTGAGAAAGAAACCTTGCCCCACGTACTTGGCTTCTGCAGTCATGGAGAGCTTCTCAGGAACACACGTCATCACGGTGTGCACTCCGCTCTGGCAGTCGAACTTTGAAAAAACGGTTTGGAGGTATATGAGGAAGTGTCTTGTACGGGTATCAACGATAGCTCTCGACGTGTGGATATCATTGCCATTAACCGCGTTACAAGACAAGCTTATATTCTCGACCCCACCATCCGTTTTGAGACAACTTCCAATCAAGCTGATGAGGTAGACGCAGAGAAGAAATTGATCCACGAGCCCACCATACCATATTTTTTAGCCTTATACAATCTGCTGGACGTGGAAGTGATTGGACTCCTGGTTGGTGCCAGAGGCACAATTCCTCACTTCTTCGTGGAATTTTGTAGAAGATTCAATATTAGTAATAGTTTCATTTATTCAATAACTCTTTTAGCCTTAAAAGGATCCATTTCAATTTTCAGAAACCATTTATATAATTTGAATTGATTCAGTGTGTAGCCATTTTTCTCTTTTTTTTTTTTTATATTATGTGCATTTTCTTTTTTTTTTACCAGTCTTTTTCTAAATAATTAATTAATCAACTACAATTTTTTTTTCTCTCTAGAATTAGCTCAATATTGTTATTATTTTTTGTACCATCACTAATTTGTTATATTCGTAGTTATTATTTTTTATTCTGTGTCTGTAGGCAACCTTCATTACAAGGCAGAGTCTTTATTTTGTATTAATAAAGAATTTATATACATTTCTTCACGTTACCATTCGGAAGAGCCCGCCAATCCCACGTGACTGAAATCCTGCGTTCCCATTGGTCTAAGCACTATTCGCGCGTTCACGATCTTTTTCGATCGCACGACTTCTTATACCACCAACTTGTTGCATACATTTCTGCAAGTAAATCGAAGAAATAAGTAGACATCGTCAAGAAAAGCAGTGAAAATTTGTATTAATTGTGTTCTCGTGAGTATTCACAAGCTTATGACAGTATTTAATAGCCGAAATATCATATAAGTCAAGAGTAATCGATGAGGAAACTTGGCCAACCCTCTTGGCTATGCAAGCCACCTAGACATGGGCCTATACAAGTAGTAGTAGTAGGCCTAGTAGTAAATTGCTTATTTAGCATCATGCTATTGATATCATGCTATATGTTCTATATATTAATCATGCTATAATTTAATGAGTATCGATTTTTATCCAAGCATAATTTCTATTGATAATATCAACCTCATTAGGACATTTTTTTTTGGATTGAATACCATCATTTTGAGTATATCTCAATAACTGTTCATTAGAACAGAATTATTATTGATTGGCTATCCAGGCTAAAAAAACATGTTCTGATATATTTCAATTTAATTTTTGGACATGTCTGTATAAATAGTCAGTGCACAGCTCTACTTATTTTTTAGGGGTGGATATTTTATTCAGGATCATTGCTAATTTACTGGCACTGATTCACAATTCATTCATTCGTTTATTAGGTCGTGATGGAAAATCTGTTCTCTCAAGCAAGATGAATGAATCTGAAAGTTGGCGGTAAAAATATTGAACATTTGCGTTCTTTTTAGATTACGACCCCTCTCGCTAGCAATGGACTGTTCCATTTCATCGAATGACCATTCTGATTGGCCCGTCAACCCACGTGACTAAAATACTGCAATCCCATTGGCCTTTGCACTGAAACGCGCTTGATCGTTCCTTTTCGACCGCAGGACTTACTTGAACCAACTGTTGCATATACATTTCTGCCAGTAAATCGAAGAAATAAGTAGACATCGTCAAAAAAAGTAGTGAAAAGTTTTACTAATTGTGTTCTCGTGAGTTTTCACAAGCTAATGACAGTATTTAATAGTCGGGATGTCGGATAAATCAAGAGTAATCGATGTGGAAACTTGGAACTTCTTGGCTGTGTGCGCTGAGCTAGCTAGAAAGAATAGGCTACGTAAGTTTCACACTTTGTCTTTCAGTCTTGCTAGGACGCCTGTTGATTTATAGCTGAATAGATCAAATAGGCCTACATGTTCATTCATAATAGCTGAATAGATAACATCTGTAGTGGTTTTAGGGCCTATAGGTTTATCAGGGTCTCTCCTAGGGCTGAAGGCAAGTGGCCTAAACACAATATTTTTTTTTTTAATAACATCGAAACTTGATACAAAATCATTGTTCCCCAATTAAGGCTATGGATGAAAGATAGGATCGTTTGGACGGGGCACCACAAGGGCGATCTTACCACCCCATTTTGATTATTTAAAACTAATGGTCTTCAACCCCAGAACTGCGCTGTCTGTGACCATAATTTTTCGCAGTAGATAAAAGTCTTTCAGTATAAACACACGAATGTTGATATCCTCCACTTTGAACTAAGTCTCTTGGGCAATGATTAATTACTTCTTTCCCTTGACAGCAGATGTAAAATTGATCATTATACAAAAAGCACAAATTAAATTAGTGATAGGCCTATAATGTTATAATTAGGCCTATCGCTCTACTAATTAATGGTCGTGGCCAATTAGTACTTCATCCAAGCATTTGCTTCGAGGACTGTGGGAAACCACGAAAAACCACGTCAGGATGGATAAAAAATGGTGTTTGTTGGTCTTGAGCTTTTTCTTCCAACTTCTTCTCTTCTTTTCTTCTCTTCTTGTTGTGTTTGATATATATATATATTTTTCTTCTTACTTCTTTTTTCTTTCTCTTTTTTTCTCTCTTTCTCTTTTTTCCCCTCTCTTTTCCTTTATTCATTCATTCATTTCTTCTCCTCATTCCATTCATTTTTTTACTTCATCTTCCTTTTGTCTTTCATTCATTAATTAATTTATTTTTATTTTTATTCTTTTTCATTTTTTATTTTCTTTTCTTTTCTTCTTTTTTTAATTTTTTTTTAATTTTTTTTTTTTTCTTCATTTTCCTTTATTTATTTTTTTATTTTTTTTTTCTTCTTTTTTTTCATTTTTATTTTCATTTTTATTTTCATTTTATTTTTTTTTAATTTTTTTTTTTAATTTTTCTTTCTTTCTTCTTTTCATTTTTTTTTCTTTTTCATTTCATTAATTCTAGTTATTGTATTTGATTATTATTCAACCCTTTTTTTCTTTCTTTTCTTGTTTTTTCTTGTTTTTTCTTTTTTCTCTCTTTTTTTCTTTTTCTGATTTTCTCAATATTGAATGCTTGTGAATTCTTGGACGTCTGAGGGAAACCATGGAAAACCATCAATCAGGATGAAAAAAAAAAAAAAAAAAAAAAAAATGTTTCAAGCTGTTGATGCAACTTGATGTACGGTAGTCAGAGCTGCTTCTCCTTGAGAATATATTCGTCACGATTGTAGTAGGAACTCTACTTCTGATATAGAAATTTCAATATAAACACAATATAGAAATTTCACATCTTGTCCTTTCACAGTCTTGCTGGCTCTGGATTGTTACGCCTATTTATATTGTAGCTGGATAGATAACATATCCCTATAGTGGTCCTAGGGCTTATAGGTTTATCAGGCTCTCTTCAAAATGTTGGGTATCTGTTTTCATTATTGACTGGCAGACTTCTGTGGATCGTGTGTTTTGACTGTGGTTGAGTTAGGGATCAAGTTGTTGTATTGAGCATGGTGTAATTATTGTAATTGTCAAGACATTACAAGAAAAGAGGCGAGGTTCAATCGGGTGACTTCTCTTCCACCTAACCTTGGTATATATAACAAACTATCATTATATAAACTTGATATACATAGGTTGTATAATTGCTTTTAATGATTAAAAATTAATCTTTACAAGGGAAAAAACTACATGTCCATTTTAGAAAAATGGGTGTAACATAGGCATATATTATATTACAAGTAGGAATAATACAGTATTTTGTTGATATACTTGGAGGTACCACCGTATATTACAAAGAAAATATTCAAGTAGGCTTACTTTAAACGATTAAAAATTAATCTCAACATGGCACAACTATGTGATGTGCAGGGTATCATCACATAGGCAGGCATGTAATGTATTTCAGTCCAGGAATAGTATAGAGGTAATATTTAGATGATATTATTATCAACATTATTTATTCAATTTTAACAGTGTAATTTGGAGGGAGTGCATTTGCCCTCGGAGGAACGAGTGTCGTTTGAGAGCGGACTCTTATTGGTATTACTCTCAAGATGAGAAAACCGATTGATCCGAAGCGAAAGATCAATTCTTCCCTGAATTGATTATAAAATCCCCATCTACAATTGATACATGGGATGTCATCTCAGTATTTGCACGGTTTTTAGAGTCCCTATAGAATACTATTTTTATTATTTACTTCATTTTATATTATGTCACAATTTATTTGGCTTATGTGGTTTTTAGAAACTTTGAGATGATTTTTCTCAAAATCGGTCCGACCGATTCATTCCAAAAACTATGCCGTTCTAAGTTGGATGATTTTGCGTGTACAAAAAAAGTTTCATGTCGATCAGTCAACTCTTGCAACCTGTGGAGTGCTTACAAAAAAAAAAAAAAAAACACAGACAAAGCCCTATAAGAGTGGGATGGAGACTTTGCTACGCTCATCAATTATACCTTATTCAGATATCTCGCTCATCTTACAACGCATATTTCGCGTTTGACTAGTTATAATTATTAGATGAGCGTAACAAAGTCTCCATCCCACTCTTATAGGGCTTTGTCTGTTTTTTTTTTTTTTTTTTTTTGAAAACACTCCACAGGTCGCAGGGGTTGATTGATCGACATGGAATTTTTTTTTTACACGCAAACTCATCCAACTTAGAACTGTATAGTTTTTGGAATGAATCGGTCGGACTGATTTTGAGAAAAATCATCTCAAAGTTTCTAAAAACCCCATAAGATTTGGCTGGGCGGAAAATGTTGAAAAATAAAATCTCTCTACATGGGATGAAATTCTCTCTAAATGTGTCTACATAGATTTTACACTATATGTATATATAACCGATTCAAAGATATAATTTGATATGTTCCAGCTCATCCATCAACGCGGAAACACATAACGCGTTTGCCTAGACATAATTATCACGACACTTGTAAATAAAGTATATTTTATTATTATTATTATTATACTACAAGAAGTTTCAGAAGACAGTTTGAGTGTTACAGCTATGGGTGTCGCTACCGTACTAATTCTAGGTTAATTGTCTTTCTGTTGCATTAACTAGGACCTGGAAGGAGGGTATCATACTGCTAGAAGTGAACGAGACAAAAGCAGCCCAGCAGAGAGACAGCCACAGAGGTAAGAACACAGTTTGAGTTTCAGCTGACAGTATGTGTGTTTCATCTAGGAGTGTCGCTAATTCTACGTTGATTGTCGCTGTGTTGCGTTAACTAGGACATGGGAGGAGGGTATCATACTACTGGAAGCGAACGAGACCTAATCAGCCGTGCAGAGACATGGCCAATGCGGTGAGAATACAGCTTGAGTTCAATAGTTTAGAGGACTGGAATAAATGTCATTATTGTTCGGCTCATCCAGCTGAGCAACAGCTTTAGGGACTGAAGTCGAGATGTGCAGGATTCATGCGAGATGGGTTTATTGTAACTGTCATCATGCATGCTGTTGTATGTACTGACACTATCTCATTATCTGTGTTTCATGCTGAACGTACGTGACAACAAACAATGTATAGTATTGTATTGTTATTATACACTGCAATTGCGCATGTTTGCGCGGTGGCAGCTGTTTTTGATTGTCGAGCCTCTTTTTAAACTTGTCCAGGCTCTTTGCTCCTCTTGCCTCCGTACACAGATCGTTCCACTCATTTAATGTTCTTTGGGTGAAACCACTCCTCTCCAATTCTGTGTTGGCCCTCTCCACAGCAAGCTGTTCCCTCCTCCCCTACTCCTCTGAACACTCATCCCTATCCTGTCTCTCACTTCTTCCCACCCCATGAAGCCATTCCTTGCCCTATACAAGTTCAGGAGTCTATTCCTTTTCCAACTTTCCTCCAAATTTTCCCTCCTTAAATCTTCCACCATCTCACTGGGTCTTTCTCTCAATTTTTCAACTCTCCCATCTTCATTTCTTTCTATTCTGAATCCTCTCACTCTTCCTAAAACCCTTCTTTAGCCACCCTCTGCACACCCTCTACTTCTTTAATCAGGTTGATGCTGTATGGATCTCAGACCGAGCCAGCGTACTCCATCATTGGACGTATCAAGCTCTTGTATGCTTTCTCCTTGATATCAATCCCTGTCCCCTTTACTTGCCTCATTACAAAATTAAGTGATTTTGTTCCACTTTTTGAAAATTTTCTGATATTTTTGTATGTGGGTAAATTCCAGGTTGGGGGGAGAAGTGCATGAATCTATAAGATCTCCAGGGTTGAAGTCAGTAAGAAAGTCTATCCATGCATTCCATTTTATATTATTGCTAGAATATATCACGTCCCGAAAATTGAAGTAACGATAGATATTGTATCCAAGCATTCTATTCTATTGACCGTACTGACGTATCTTGTTATCTCTGTTTCAGACAACAATGCTGTGTGCTGAGTGTACTTGATGTGAAATCTTCGAAAGGACACGTACAGGGGGAATAGTGCATGAACCTACAACGTCTCAAGGGTTGATGTCACGTTAGATAGTCTATCCATGCGTTTTTTAAATATTATTGCTTGAATATATAACATCCCGAAAATTGAAGTAACCTCAGATATTGTATCCAAGCGTTTTATTCTATTGACCGTACTGACGTATCTTGTTATCTCTGTTTCAGACAACAATGCTGTGTGCTGAGTGCACTTGATGTGAAATCTTCGAAAGGACACGTACAGGGGGAATAGTGCATGAACCTATAACGTCTCAAGGGTTGATGTCACGTTAGATAGTCTATCCATGCGTTTTTTAAATATTATTGCTTGAATATATAACATCCCAAAAATTGAAGTAACCTCAGATATTGTATCCAAGCGTTTTATTCTATTGACCCTACTGACGTATCTTGTTATCTCTGTTTCAGACAACAATGCTGTGTGCTGAGTGTTCTTGATGTTGAATCTTCGAAAGGACACGTACAGGGGGAATAGTGCATGAATCTATAACGTCTCGAGGGTTGATGTCACGTTAGATAGTCTATGCATGCGTTTTTTTGATAATATCGCTTGAATATATCACGTCCCAAAAATTGAAGTAATGTCAGATATTTTATCCAAGCGTTTCATTCTATTTACCGTACTGACGTATCTTCTTATCTCTGTTTCAGACAACAATGCTGTGTGCTGAGTGTACTTGATGTGAAATCTTCGAAAGGACACGTACAGGGGGAATAGTGCATGAACCTATAACGTCTCAAGGGTTGATGTCACGTTAGATAGTCTATCCATGCGTTTTTTCAATAATATCGCTTGAATATATCACGTCCCAAAAATTGAAGTAACCTCAGATATTGTATCCAAGCGTTCTATTTTGTTGACCGTACTGACACTATCTCGTTATCTCTGTTTCAGACAACAATGCAGTGTGCTGAGTGTACTTGATGTGAAATCTTCGAAAGGACACGTACAGGGGGATTAGCGCATGAACATTTAACGTCTCAAGGGTTGATGTCACGTTAGATAGTCTATCCATGCGTTTTTTTAATAATATCGCTTGAATATATCACGTCCCAAAAATTGAAGTAATGTCAGATATTTTATCCAAGCGTTTCATTCTATTTACCGTACTGACGTATCTCGTTATCTCTGTTTCTGACAACAATGCTGTGTGCTGAGTGTACTTGATGTGAAATCTTCAAAAGGACACGTACAGGGGGAATAGTGCATGAACCTATAACGTCTCAAGGGTTGATGTCACGTTAGATAGTCTATGCATGCGTTTTTTAATAATAATAATATTGCTTGAATATATCACGTCCCAAAAATTGAAGTAAAATTAGATATTGTATCCAAGCATTCTATTCTATTGACCGTACTGACACTATCTCGTTATCTCTGTTTCAGACAACAATGCTGTGTGCTGAATGTACTTGGTGTGAAATTTTCGAAAGGATACGTACAGGGGAAAAGTGCATGAATCTATAACGTCTCAAGGGTTGATGTCACGTTGGATAGTCTATCCATGCGTTTTTTAATAATAATAATATTGCTTGAATATATCACGTCCCAAAAATTGAAGTAAAATTAGATATTGTATCCAAGCATTCTATTCTATTGACCGTACTGACACTATCTCGTTATCTCTGTTTCAGACAACAATGCTGTGTGCTGAGTGTACTTGATGTGAAATCTTCAAAAGGACACGTACAGGGGGAATTGCGCATGAACATTTAACGTCTCAAGGGTTGATGTCACGTTAGATAGTCTATCCATGCGTTTTTTTAATAATATTGCTTGAATATATCACGTCCCAAAAATTGAAGTAACGTTAGATATTTTATCCAAGCGTTTCATTCCATTGACCGTACTGACGTATCTTGTTATCTCTGTTACAGACAACAATGCTGTGTGCTGAGTGTACTTGGTGTGAAATCTTCGAAAGGACACGTACAGGGGGAATAGCGCATGAACCTATAACGTCTCAAGGGTTGATGTCACGTTAGATAGTCTATCCATGCGTTTATTTAATAATATCGCTTGAATATATCACGTCCCAAAAATTGAAGTAACCTCAGATATTGTATCCAAGCATTTCATTCTATTTACCGTACTGACGTATCTCGTTATCTCTGTTTCAGACAACAATGCTGTGTGCTGAGTGTATTTGATGTGAAATCTTCGAAAGGACACGTACAGGGGGAATAGTGCATGAATCTATAACGTCTCAAGGGTTGATGACACGTTAGATAGTCTATCCATGCATTTTTTTAATAATATTCCTTGAATTCATCAAGTCCCAAAATTTGAAGTAACGTTGGATATTGTATCCAAGTGTTTTATTCTATTGACCGTACTGACACTATCTCGTTATCTCTGTTTCAGACAACAATGCTGTGTGCGGGTACGTCATGTGAAGTCTTCGGAAGGACTCGTAAAGGTTGGGGGGAATATTGTTTGAATCTTTCACGTCCCGAGGATTGAAGTACCGTTAGATAGTCTATCTATGCATTTTATTTCATTGACCTTACTGACACCATTTTGTAATCTGTTTTCCATGCTCAACTTCACAACAATGCTGTTTGCGTTGCTGTGAGAAGGAGGGGGAATGAACCAAACAACTCTACACAAGGAGAGACTGGTGTCAATCCAACCAAGTGAGGTAAGAAACGTAGACTTCATCCCACTTCTGTTATGTTACACAAAACTTGATATTTTTCCATATATTTAATCATTCTCATAGTTTTCAACTGTATCCAATAGACCATTTTCATGATTCAATGCGCTGGCGCGTCACGACTCCTAGCAGCCGAGACCGCTGGTATTGCATTCTGGGAGTTTTAGTACTGGTCAAGAAGACAGCCCGCTTATCCACAGGTTGAAATGCGGAACACCAAGATATTTAACTCGCATTATCTCTCATCACACTTACTCTGGCAGTGTGTGAATCTCTCAGTATATAGTAAACATATAAATGTTGAAACTACTATCATATTAAAACTCAATACGTTCACTGTAACGCACAATAATATGAATCAAACGTGCTAAATAGCATTGGCAGCATGGGACTTTCGAGCTTGCGTAATAACATACCGTTCTAGTTCAAACGATTGGCGCTAGATGGCTCATTCTCTTCGAATATGGTCCATTGTACTCACATTTTTATTTTTCATTTGAATTATATCTGATTTTAACTATGTACTGTTCACCAATGACTTTATTTTCCAATCTTGTTCCTACGGTGACCGAAGTACGAGCCGAATCGTCCAAATATGTGCCTGTGTGTTATTATTAATAATATCATTGATGAGTTTTCACACAAAGTTTCAGTTCATTTGCACTTTCACCTTATTACCATATTTCAATTAAATTTCTTTTCAGAAGAGATTCATTCATTAATGTAACTAGAAGTGGACATGTAAAAATAATATTGATTCAATCTGGAATGTTTGAACATTGATTCATGTCATATTACCTTTATGAGCATTAAACTCCCATAGGTACAAGAAGCTTTGTCGTTATTCAGACATTACCCAATAAAAAATATTCTCATGATTTTCTCATTCGAGAATTGGGAATTGACAATCTTATGATTTTCATTTTAACTCGGAATTACTGCAAGTGTATGAAATTACTACCACAAACTTACTACGTATACCACAAGGTCGGGAAATGGTTCAGGCAAACTGTTTCAGGCTGAATAGGTTCACAGATGGCAATATACCTACCTGTTGGTTTTGGTGTAAAACACTCTAGTTCCAACCCTGTTTGGAATGTGAATTGGATAACTCGATGCGATTGATATACACGTCAGACCGATTCAAGATAAGATCTTCTTTATTATTGTAAAAATATAGAAGGACGTGCTCAAGGTAATCTTGACCGATCCACAAGGCACTACCAATATTCAAAATAGCTGGCGTTGAAACGTTTTGCTGATGTGTTCCTGAAATACTGTGATGTACACACATTTGTTGAACTGTTTCAGCGTGAATCGGTTTGGCCAAAGCGTTTCCCGATGTTGTGGTATACGTAGTCAATAAAAGAAGAAAATGAATGAAGTGAACTGAATGATATGTTAAAAAAAAAAACGGGATAATATTGGATTTGTGATAGAAGTTGAATATTCTTTTTCAGTATTGAAATTTCTAAATTTCGTTTCATGAATGCTACCAATTGTTGATAATCTACCGATTATTAGTTATCAAACATCAAATAACCAATTGATTCATGCCAATCAGTGATCAAACAAGTACAATTAATTACAGTAACAAAGATTATTCATTCTATTATTCGCCATTGTTTGTAACCCTGATCAACTTTTACGTGCTCACCTCCAAGGCAAATGATCAGCTACATGTAAGAGAGGCTATCATCATAGCTTTATTCTTGTGTGTTGTTCAGACACTTACTCAAATGATTTTTTGTTTTCAATAATTATCCATCTTGGCAGTTATCTTTGCCAATTTGTTCTTCAATTATTGAAATTATCTGTCATTGATTGACAATTTTTTTGTAATAAAATGAATGATGAATCATCATTTCATCGATTGCCACTTCTTGGCATCGTACTACAACAATGAAAAGTGTGAAAAATTAACATTATTATCATTATCACAGTTACCAACATGATCTTTTTCTGTCTTTTTTCAGGACTGGTGGCCTCTGGTGAGATCTACAGGTGTTTTCGTGTGTGAGCTTAACTTGTCGTTGCATCGAGCCTCACTCTCAGGTCAGCTCGTGAATAACATCTCGTATCAAGTCGCGTTGGCCTCCGAAGGCTCGTTCAGGTCAATAACTCTAGCGCTGGGACTTCCCCGTGGGATTAAAGACAGGGAACAATCCCCAATAATTGTACAAGCAATTCCCCCCCAGTGAGCTGTTCATTTGACGCTAGTTAAACTCCCTACATGTCTCACGGTCCGGGACTCGCGACTAGACCTCACGGTCAAGAAACTCCGTAAACTCACTTGTACGGTCTTAGATTTGTCTGCAAGAAATATGTATGTTAAACTCAGTGTAAGTTTTCTTTGGCTTGAACGTGTTGACTTCCTGTCACCTTAAGATAGCGTCACGGTCGGAGTTTTAGTCCTGCCGAGAGGACTCGTGTGAACTATTGTGATTGGTTGTTACTTGCACAAGCAAGGTGTTAAATATTAACGTAGAGCCAGTGTTTGCATTTCTTTGGCTTGAACGTTCTATGTTCAGACCACATAAAGATAGCGTCACGGTCGGAGTTTTAGTCCTGCCGAGAGGTCTCGAGTGAACTATTGTGATTGGTTGAAATACGTGCCCAAGCAGAGCCGAGTCGTAACGCCAGTCTACGATATAGAGCTGACATCGAGACTTCTTAAGGTAAGACATATGTCTTATCACTAATAATAATTCAACATCGTGTCTCTTAGCTTTCTTCTACTGAGACAGGTGAACCAGTGGCTAGCACACAGAAGTGTCATTCAGGAGACCGGGGTTCTGTTCCCGTCATGGTCAACTATCCCTACACAGGTGCATCTTGGCTTTCCTCTGTCACGATGTAATGATACCAACCTATTCTATCATAATATAAAGAAGGTGACCCAACTCGGGTCTTATTATTATTATTATTATTATTATTATTATTATTTAACTCTTGCAAATGCACATAAATGCGCGGTGGCAAGTTCCCTAAGTACCTCTATCCCACCATCTCCTTAACCCTCTGACGGAATAACTTTAACCTGATGTCATCCCCTTCAAAAACATTTCTACTAAGCCCATTCCAGTCCCTACCTGTCCTATTTAAGAAAGAGAATTTACCGACATCTAATGTAGCCCCCTTTATGACTACCGCTCTATCATGACCCCGCCTACCACCATACCCTGACTTATTTCTTTTTATCAACTCATGCAGCTCCCCCCACCCCCTCTCTCCCTCCATTACCCTGAAGAAATTACATAAACGATCCTCCTTCCTCCGTATTTCCAATTTCTGCCACCCCAGGTCTCTCATCATCTCAGTTGGACTCTCCAACATTCTTACCCTCTCCCCCCTTTCATTCTCGTCCCATTTCCACCTCCTAACCCTACCTGTAACCCTTCTCACAGGTAGGGTACAGGTAGGTACTTCAAAGTGAAGTATTTCTGCTGTCAGAATCTGAGCCCATCGTTCTGATTGCCTGTAGCGCAACTATTGCTTTTATATCGAACTATTTAGAACAAACAAATTAGAACAATCAATTTAACAAATTCAACAATTTAGAATTTAGAACAATACCATACACGGCCCAGTAGATTACGAGAATTATAGAATTTGTAAGTTCAACAATGCTACCGGTACCGTACGCAGCCACTCTTTCTTTTATATTAAGTTTAACGACGCACTGTAATGATGACTTGGATCTATTGGCGTCAGATGAATGATTAATGAGATGATGGGGTGATGAGATGAAGATTTTTATTGGTAATGCAAAGGATAGTGGGAAGGAAGCGGTCGTGACCTATATTGTGGGAACCATCCTGGCATTAGCCTAGACTACAGAGGAAAAACACGAAAAACCCCTGTAAAGTTGAACGGTAGCAGGGATCGAACCGGGTCCGATATGCCCAGTGCCTTCCTGGTCACGCGTAGCAAGTGAATTAACCACTCAGCTACATGTGCCGGTGCAGCTACTCTTATTTACATCTAGTTCACAAGGGGATCCGCTAAATCGCGACAGGCAATCGGAATGATTGGCTCTGAAACGGCCGCAAGAAACCACAAATGCCTTCCATGTTATCAGTATCGGAGTAGGAGCACCTTCTTTATATTACGATTGAATAGGTTGTTGATATCACTACATCGTGCCTCTGTTGTTGAAGTCAATAATACTAGGATGGTTCCTTGACAGCCCACACTATCCACATACATACGCTTCGTCGCCTTGGTGCTTATTTGTCTTATATCCACTTTTTGGAAATTTAGGGTTAAATGCATTTTTGTGCTTTTTAGTAGGCCTAAAACCTTATTTTCATGAGTGTAAATAAGTCCTATTATCGAACTTACTGGTGTTGGTTTGTCCCATATCCGTTTAAACCAATCACAAAGGTCCGAACTCGTCACATGTTAGAACAACAGAGCAACAATGCACATGGCGTCATCAACAGCTCCCAAGTGTCAAAACTAGTCTACATCTGTTCATCTAGTGTACGAAGCACTACGGTGAAATAAATAATGAGGTAATCTTGGTTTTAAAGTAGAATATGAACCAACTTGAAAATAGTATATCAAGATCAGGTGTAGGTCTGTCATGAAAATAATTTATTTTCAAGTTGTTTTCTAGAATGGCACGTATTGTTGTGCCCCATAGGCCTATGTACAAACATACATGTACAAAGTTAGTTGTCTTGCATTCAATTTCAAATATGAACTACTTTTCATGGGTCTCGAATGAATAATAATAATTAATTACAAAGTTAATACGTGGGCCTACATACATCAATCTCCACCTTTTCATTTCCCTTCCACACTTTTCTAGTATGAATTATGATTTCATTCAAGTTCCAAATTTGTATGTTTATTTTTTTAATTTTCATTTATCAACACTCATGTACAAAATATAACATATAAAACCAAACTACTAGGACTAGTTTAACAGTTGAAATAACTAATTGAACATGGTTAGAACAAACAATTTTCACAATTTTTTTCTTAAAAGTT
The DNA here is from genome assembly GCA_964007535.1 of Brachyptera risi. NCBI lineage: Eukaryota > Metazoa > Arthropoda > Insecta > Plecoptera > Taeniopterygidae > Brachyptera > Brachyptera risi. The sequence goes on from OZ023331.1 coordinate 50,469,187, forward strand.
ACTTTCATTTTCCCATATCCATGCATTGAATGTCTGATTTAGGCTATCCTATTGACAAATATGGAATATTTCCATTTATTTATGTTCCTTTACTTTATTAAAACAAACAAAAAAAACTTGACAGTAGGCATAGGTACAAATCAAACTTGAATATCTGGAAAATACGGACGGATATGGGACAAATAAGCACCAAGGTGACGCCTTGATGAAATAACAATTCATCAGTAGTACAGTGCGTCGTTGAATCCAATATGAATGAAAAAATGACAGGGTGATATAAGAATGCATTATTGACTATTTTGTAATATCTATTCATCTGAATTCATGGCCCTTATATGTAGCCGGCAAAACTCAATTCATGATCTATCTAATTCAAATTTGCACGTTTTGTTTTGAATATCGATAATTTCTCTAGCTAGTTACGTTAACAAGAAGGCAGTGGAATCTGTATCTTCATTACAAAGAAATCATGTGGGTCAAAATATTGCTGTCTGCTTAACGGCTAGGTGTTTGGGGGTGCATATTGAGCATATGTAATTAATTAAACATTGAAGTGATGATTAGGATGTTCAAATAAACCGAATTAGACCATTCCAATAACCTCACTATCCAAAACCACCGTTATTACACACTTTTGTCAGACGTGATCATCAAGTGCAGTCGTAGTAGTAATTCGTTTATCAGCAAGGTTAGCTTTAGCTTAACGTATTTGTTTCATCACTTCTTGTTACTTACTCATAACATGAGATCTCAATACATACAACAGGTTTTATTCTGAAGGGTGGAGGTATCCTCCTACACCAAGATCCGATACGTTTTTTATCCATAACATTTTCTGAAATTTCCAAATTGTCTGAATTTTCTATATTTTCATAGCCTTTCATGCTTAGCCTAAACAACATTCTATATCAAGTTTTGATGTTATTTATTCACTTACACCGTGGGTTTAGTGACACTGTACTACTGATGAGTACTACAATCTATTGACTCCAGTGAGAGATATGGATGCTGGGATTATGAGGTGGAAGGCCATTTTATTAGGTGTTTCTGGATAGTGTGAAGGAGTTGGTCGTGGCATGTAGTCGAGGAACCATTCCAGTATTGACCTGAACGACAGAGGCGAAAACCCCTGTCAGGATGGTCGATCATGGCGAGAACAGAACCTCGGTCTCCTGAATGACAGTTCAACCACTCGGCCACTCGTCGCAATAGTATAATAATAATGATGATGAATTACAACCAGGCACCAGCTTACCTTGATAGATAGCTCTGTCTGTTGGAATTGCTCCCAACCAGTTAGTTGTGTGCGGAAAAAATACTGGAGCAGAGCAATAATTGGTTTATTTATAAGTAATATTACTCATGAAAAATAAACAAAAAGGTGGAATGAAAGTTGATGATACTGTGATTTTTTAAGCTGTCTACAAAATACACACAATTTCTTATTTAATCTCTTATCCATCGACGTTTGTGTCATGTTTGAAATCTGCGGCTAGCAACTTCATTAGCTCCTAATGAGTAGAGACATGTAAGAATTGCTATTGCTATAGAACCGACAAAATCTAAAAGTGTATTCTCATAAAATTTCTTCATGATCCTACACACTTGATGTTGACAAAGTGCTACAAACATCTGATCTCGCTATGTTTCAACAAATGTATTGACAATATAGACACTATAGTGTCTATATTGCCGATACATTCCAAATATATATATTTGCAATAAAACCATCATGGATGCTATTTTTTGCAGAATATATATCAATTGGAAAGTAAACAACAGGTAGAGTCAGTTAAAGGAAATTCTTCTTGTGACACTGAATATATATATATATATATATATATATATATATATATATATATATATATCCCTACCTGTCCAAATGATACGCGTGTAAAACGGAGGTATGTGATCTCGTCGACATCGTCACGTTCGGGCCAAACAAATTTATTTGGCCTCACAACCCTTATAAACTTGACACAGACCATGCCATTCGGCTTTATTTCATACACAGTCCCTGGTATCCAGGTTTCATCGTAATGACGGCTACCCATTCTCCCATAATCCCGTTGTCCGTGGTTTCATCGGGATTGTCCATTTCATGTTCTTCAGAGCTCTCCTTCATTGCATCATCTGACTCGCCAGTATCTTCTCGAAGAACTACGACGGTCTCGTTGTCCTGCATTGATCCGATTGTATATCATGTTTTGGCTACAATATGATGCATTTTTTGTGTTCCTTTGACCATTCCAAAAGTCATCCAGCTTTTTTTAATTCTTGTCAATGTTTGAGGTTGGGGCAAATATCACAGTTGTTTTATCAAGACCTTCACAAGTTTCAACAATTGCTCAAGCGAACCTGATTCCAAACATGTCTCTTAACAACAGTCGACAGCCCCTTCCTTTGCCACGTGATGTGGCGAAGAAAGTCCAAGTCAGATTGACCAAGTTGAATTAATTCCTCTTTCATAATTGTACGATTAGCAAAATTATATTTTTGCTTCAACTGCGATGCACAGCCGTTGGAGAAAACATGTAGATTTTTCATTCCTGGGTGATTCTTGAGAATGAGGAGTAGAAAATGGTCCACATCACAGCAACAGTCATGCGTGATGTCATCGGAGACGATCGCATAACTGTTTTCTTCGGCAGTTGAGAGTCGTCGCATCATCCTTCTTAGCGTACCACACGACTCCAGTAAATACAGCTACCTGTGGATTGCACCAGTAAGCTGACTGAGTTTGGTATTGGACAAGCATAATTTTCTGCAAAATCCACTTGCAATACCACAGATTCATCAATCGCGTTGTCCATAGCCGTATTTAGGGCACTTTGAGACTGCTTTTGGACGAAGCAATGAATCATTATTGGCTTAAGCTGCCGTCGTAATTCGTTCACAGCGTTGCTGAGTAATGAATGACTGGACAGTAGAATTTTCATATTGTTTGCTAATAATTTCCCTAATAACACTAGAATTCCTGAGGAGGTACTGAGTCCCTCACATTGGGCATTCTGCGCGCCTGAAGAGCGCCTTGAGACTGCCCGTGTTATTAGGGTTGCCATTGTCGATAATGATGAACCTCTATCCTTGAATTCTTCTACTTGTAGATAGATAGATAGATATTTATTAATTTAGCATTATTGCTATTTTTTCTTTGGTTCACATATACAACATACAATTTTATAACACTTATAATACATAAATCATGGTACAGGAATAAAGAATTATTACATAATTATTCCTGTAGATAGTTCTTAACTTAAAATATTATACATTTATATTGAACTAAATATAGTACTGTACCTAGTTTTGTTAATAATTCAAATATAGGCCTACTGTTACAATGGTCTCATAACATGAACTACTTCACAAATTTATTTAAGGCCTATTTCTAAACTCTTCTTTAAACAATTTGGTCCCAGTATTTAATTATCTCGTACGCTTTAGGAACTAATTTACCTTCTTTAATGATTTTGCAACAGTCTCGTCTAAAACTCGTGATACTTTTATGATTTCTAATTTCAATAGGGATCCTATTGAAAATTCGAATACCCTTCACAAATATGCTGTTATCTTCTTCTCTGCTTAAAGTTCTCTTTACATGTAAATTATTTCTACTTCTTAAGAGCCCGCATCTTAGACAGATTTACAGGATGCACTTTCGCCACATATATCTCAAGAACTGCAAACACTACGGACTTGCGGTAAAATGCAATAAATAGATAATACCCTCACAATTAGATATACCTAATCGAAAATTGAAGAATAATTTTATTATGGGGTAATAATTAAATAAAAATGTGCCTAATTTGATGGTTTTCATTGCTTAATTCCCAGATACCTAATGAAAGTAGAAATAAATTACAAACGCACATCCTTAAGTTCAACTTTGCTCATCAATATTTGAAATTCTGATTCGCCTTTTATTCTACAGTTTTCCCAATTTCCTTGGCCAAAATGTGTATCGTAACTAGATTTTGTCCAAATTATGAAATGAAAAACTCGCCCATCTAGCGGTGGTTACTGGAATTCTTCCAATATTATCCCCTTTTCACTTTTCAACCCACAATCAAACTTTTGAACGCACATCAAACTTGGGTCGAGCATTTCGAAGAGAAACATTCTCAGCTAAGATGCGGGCTCTTAAGGTATATTTATTATTGACTTGCTTATGATATTTTAATTTCACTGTGAGATATTGAGGAACCAATCCATTAGTTATCTTATATATTAGAGTTAGAGTATTGGGTATAATTCTCTGTTTAATATTAAGCCACGAAAGTGCGTCACACATCTTTTTTATAGAGGTATCTCTCTTAACCCACAGTATACTCCGCAGTGCTTTATTTTGAAGTTTTTGTAATGCCATGATTTTGTTTCTGTCCAAAAGAAATAATACTGAACTGCAATAATCTATATGAGGTGCTACTATTGATTGATAAATTAAAATTTTAGTTTTTAGCGGTAGGCATCCATTAATTCTTCTACATAGACCTACTTTCTGAGCAAATTTTTTAATCATATAGTTAGCGTGACTATTAAATTTCAATTGCTCATCTACAATTATTCCCAGATACTTAATTTCTTTTACTATTTCAATGTTTTCCCCTTCTAATTCTATCTTTATTCTATCAATCTCTATTTTATTCTTATTTCTTACTGAATTTGTACAAATGACCATGGCCTTGATTTTCTGGGCATTAAGTTTCATTTTGTTTGAGGATAACCAAATTTTCGATATGTTCTAGATCTATCTTTAATTGCATTTGAATCCTTTCTACACACTTTCCACTACACACTAAAAGTGCATCATCTGCGTATAAATGAATAGAACTATATTTAAGAATATCAACAATGTCATTGATGTAAATTATAAACAAAAGAGATTGTGAGATCTTATCATCGCAAACAGAGCACTGCGAGTTCATACACTCGAATCGACTGTCATCGCACACAATCAATCAACTTGACAAATGTCTTGGTAGAATCATTGAAACCCAGTGAAAGCAGGCTTTCAAAATTTTCATGGTACCTGCATACGCACACGTTATGAGGGATATCCCTGTATGGTTTAACGTGATTGGGTCGTAAGTTTGCAAACTTGGTTCTTCTTATTTAATGGTCAGGATATTTTTCTGCGACACGCAGCTTCGTTTCCTTGCTCAATCAATCCACTTCAACTTCTGTCAAGAGGCAAATTCCTGCAAAGGGCATCCAAATTTTCCTGCAAGTTTTTTTATAACTGCACACTGCTTATGGGGTGATCAGGCATGCTGTTTGAAACTTTTTTCAAACTTTTTTCGGTATTCCTACTAGTGGCTCCAATCTGCTGCCTCTCCTTCTGCGCTTGTTTTCTTTGTTTTTACCGCTAAGCATCTTTTGCTCTACGCAATCTTGTTTCAGCATTACTTTTTCTTGCTTGCTTGTATATACCACTTCCTTTGGTTCTCAGCATGTGTTGGTTTTTGCATAGTTGAACTAAGACAGAAAATGAGTATATGGATAATTTCATCCATCTACAGAGAATACCACTAATAATAGTTCAATGTCAAATAATTGGGTAAATTATAATACTCACTTTTAATTAATCAATTCAAGTGTCTAGTGAAGTTCAATCAGCATATTCCTGTGGGTGTATTTCCAAACACAACTGTAGAACTCTCACAATTCAACAACTTCACTTTCCCTCCAAATTCCAAAACTCGGCTGATTGGCCTGTCCATCTTTTTACTGATTGATGTCAGTAGATGGACAAAGATTGATAATTAGTTAATTACTCTTCAGACACTGCATACTAGTTCTATCTGCTGGTTAGCAGGTGAACTAACAGGAAAACAAAAATTGGGGTGATACCTACAGGAGTTTTCTTGCTCAACAATATTTTGTAATGAATATTTTGTCAGTAGTGAGTGTGACATAATTGAAAAATGTTTGTTTTTATTTGTTTTTGAAATTTTGCATCATTTTACTTCTCAAGTGTGTTTGTTATATTGAAACTTTAAATTTCTGCGCTCATTTTGATACCAAATAGTTATAATGTACACCCTATATACTATTAAGAAGCGCAATGCCGCTGAATAAGCGAAGATTATTCATTTATTATTATTATAATATTAATATTATTTAGTTTGGAGCTCTCAAGATGAAAAGTTCACATGGTTTCAAAATTATACAAAAATCTAACATAACGTATCCAGTTCATAATAAGTCACTTTTGAACTTGAAAGTTATTCACTCTTCTCACCCAAACCACCATTATCTTTGCCAGCTTGACTTCTCCACTTGCAGTTATTAATGAAGATGTAGAAAAAAACTTGAAAAAGTACATTTTCATTACGGTATTTCTCATTACTCTTCTCAAATCCCAGGTCTCCAATAATACATTCTTCAACTCTTCTTCCTAGTCATTCTATTCCGCGCCGTTCTCTGGAGGAAAACACACTTCCCCACTTCTCCGACCATTCTTTCCACTTCTATTCTTCCTCCTTCCACGTCTTTGTAACCCAATTCCATCACTTGGTTCCTTTTTACATTGGTTCGTGAATAACAACAGAATCATTCTTTCTACGCCTGGTTTTCTTACTTTTGTCAAATTTTCCCAGCTCATTTCTTTACTGTATTCGAGATATACATAACAACTTTAATATTGACATTCAATATAATTTGCTATTCCGTGCAGAAGTCTAGTTAGTCGCTTGTGAATCGTCGGCAATAGCTGTCTGACTATTTACCGTAGGTGATGGTTGATGAGGTTCTATAGCCTATAGTTACTAGGGTAAAGTGCCTATTAGATGACGTAGGGTACTGAGAACATTGCTGTCTTATTCAAGGGCGCACGCAGGACATTCCAATAGGTACGGTCTATTACGAGATAATGAAAATACATTTCCAAGCAAAGCTATCATTTATGTGGAATGAATATACATGGTTCAGTTCAGTGTTGTCCCAATGTTGAAGATTTGTTATTCCAAAATGCTCACTTCCTGAGAGGAAATCTGAACATTGAAACAATGATGAAAGATTAAGAATCAATTACCAATGTTTATTCAGATTTAAAGTCAAACACAATTAATCAACGGAAGGAAAACACAAACAAACTAGTAACATGATCTTTCTTTTATATACTGAGAAATATTACTTTTCCTACAACAATCAATAGCCTTTCTTTTGTTCTTCCAGAAATCAAGGGGTGTCAACACTGAAAATATATCCATTTGTTGGAATTTCCTTTTTTCTTGATGATATTTTTTTTTTTTGTAATGTGAGAGACCACAATACAAAAAATCAACTCGATCAGGTGTAAAAGGTAGCATTTAGGATTTTCAGTGTTGTCCCTGTCCCTCCTTAAATTCCCTGCCATCTGAAATGGCTTACCTAAGTCAAATAGATGGGGACAATTCCCCAAACTTTAGCTTCATGAATCATTCAAATTAATGTTGATTCATATTATAATTTGTTTTTCTACTCCGGCGTCGAAAATTGTATTCTCATTCCCAAAATCTTCCTGATCCCGTCCCTTTCATTCGTTTTCCTCTTCAACGATGTCATTCTGCTCCTCTCTTCTCTCTCCACTCATTGTGGTACCCTCGACGCTATTGCCATCCTCTTCATCGTCCAACTCTTGTTGTTCTGTAATGATCTCACTTCACTCTCGCCATATTTTCAAATCATTCAAATGATATTTTACCATCTTGTTTTTGCGTTGTATCTCGAACACATCTCCAGATAGACTTTGATGTATCTCGTACGGGCCTATCCACTTACACCCAAATCCTGAATGATAGTTCTTCTCGTTTGATGACTGTGCGTGTGATTTCTCACTAGAACTAACTCTTTGGGCTGAAAGAATATTGGTTTGTCCGTTTGATATTGTCGGTCGCAATACTTTTGCTGTTGTGCTTGTGAATGAATTATTTCGAGCTGAAAGCTGGATCCCTTGTAAATAATCCAATCTGTCTGTCAGTGGCGGCCCGACAATACAAATCCGGTTCCATGGCCCCGCACCCGAAAGGGGTGGGTGGGTTTGTCGTGAGGTAGGTCCCAGAAGGAGCTACCTCACTAGACATTATTCAATTTGTTTCAACATAGATCATCGTATTGAATTAAAAGATGCGTTACCATTATACCCATGTATGTCTATGTCTACATATTTTAGCTGAAAACAAATGCTAATGTATGCGGTAATAGGCCTATAGACGTAGACTTCAAAAGTTCAGCTAGCCAGAATCAACGAACTACACTACAGTGCTTTTTCCAGGTTGTGAATGATGAGTTTTGTAAATAAGGATGATAATAACGACGAGGGTCGTTTGTAGGGGTGGGCAAAGAGAGTGGCTGCCCGGTAACCAAAATTTGAGAGGTGCTATCGGCATTTGTGACTTTCCATCAGTGAACGTATCCTATTAATCAAATTACAGTTTATTCACAACACTGGATGGAATAAATGTTCTTATTCAAATATCATTGTTATTGAATACAGATTGATTTGGCGTTTTATCTGCTTGAAACAGTAATTTGGCAAAATCAGTCTTGTTATCACAGTAAAGAATCCATGTATTTCAGAAAATTCGTATAGTTCCCGAAACCCGTCGAATCGTATTGAAAATATGGAATTTTCAAAAAAGTCCCTGCGAGGCATGGCTCCCCCTTCCTTGCATTCACCTCTAATATGCACACTCAGTTTTACGGGCGTACAATTGAGTGCTTGCCAGGAGTGCTAAAAATACACGAAACGACCCTGCAGCTACAAATATTGGTTTTCGCAACATTTTCAATTGTATGAGTAAATTGAATCTGGCTTCTAAACCTTATCTGAAACACGCTGAACCGTACAAAAAATTGGTGTGATTTCAAAAAATTCCCTGCCGGGCCAGTAGGGGGCCTTCCTCCCCTTGCCCCCCGCCTGTCGCCGGCTTTGCGATAACAGGCCGTTGCACAACTGTTCTCATTTGGCATTTTCTTTTCCGAACTGAAATCGCCCCCCCCCCCCATGAATATGACCTGGATCCGCCCCTGCAGTGAGTGGGTGGGTGGTAGTGCATTACTTATCTGGCCCCGCGCACTTTGACCACTTCGGGCCGCCACTGCTGTCTGTGACCCACTCATCTAATGATATCAACTCTTGATCGTTATCTGGAGTTGCTAGTTAGTAATCTCCTGGCCGTTTGAGTCTGGTTCCGAACATCAGTTCCGCTGGAGAGTATCCCGTACTACTATTCCTACGATCACGCAGATTAAATGCAATTTCTGGCATATTTTCATCCCAGTGGCGATGATCCCCTTCAATTGTCAATCAAATTACTTTCTTCACTTCCTGGTTCCTTCTTTCTGTTGGATTAGCTCTAGGATGAAATACTGGTGTGGTCCACATTTCCGCTCCCCATCTCTGACATGTTTTCTTCCACACATTTCCTCGAAATTGAGGGCTATTGTACGATAGTACGTGTTTTGGACAACCCAATCATGTAATGATATGCTCATCGATCGCGATGACTATCTTTCCTGCCGATACTTGCCCCATGGGAATTAGTTCCACCCATCTTGTGAACAGATCGGTCACTACTAACAATTTTTTTCCATAACGTGAAGTTGAGTACGGTCCCATCAAATCTACAGCTAGGGTGTTGGATTCCTTTTAAACATTTGGTTCTTGAATTGATAATTTCGTGACGAATTGTGCACACATCACACTGGTTTTCACATACGCTGCTCACTTCTGACTACGCTGACTTCTGGTCAGTGCCGGACTGGCTCTCACAACCGGCCCGGGAGAAAAAACACGGGGGGGGGGGGGGGGGGGTATCAATACAAATTGATACAAATTACCACAAATTAATAATAATAAGTATCTGGCCTCCGGTTCCAAACTGAATTGGGTCGGGGGGGGGGGTTGTCCCACCATATCACTAGGGCAGCTGGGTGTCTCAGAGTCGACTTGCCAGGTCTTCCTGTCTTCTGACCAACTCCCTCCACCTTTCTCTATTTTCCCACCACTTTTCTTCTACAATCATCTTCCAACATTCCCCCCTCTGTTCCACGGCCTCTACCACTCCATTTATCCACTTCGTCCTCGGTCTTCCCGCCTTTTCATCCCTTGTACCTTTGCTGCTTCATACTCTCTCTTGGCTATTCTCTCCATTTCCATTCGCATCATGTGTCCAAACCAGCGGAGCTCCTCCCTGGCCAATACAAAACTCAGGGTCTCAGCTCCCAACTCTCTCCTGATCTTATCGCTTCTTATTTTATCCATTTTTGTCACTCCTGCCACACTTCTCAATTATTTCGTTTCAGCGGCTTGCAGCTTCCCTTCCTCTTTTACCCCCATTGGCCAGGTTACTGCTGCATACTTCAATATTGGCAAGTAATATGTCCTGTATAACAATAACTTGCAGTTCCTCGGTATTTCCTCGTTCCACAACAATTTTCTAATGCTTTGGTAGAAACCCTCCGCGTTCTGTACCCTATTCTCTATCTCTTTCTCCACTTTACCATCTCTTGTCAAAATACTTCCCAGATATTTGAATTCTTCTTTCTCCCGAAATTTCCTGTCTTGGATCCTAATCTGTCATTTCTTTGACTGTTCTCTAAAATAAAAATACAAAATAAAATAAATAAAAATAAAAATTCCAAATTGGAATAATATCATATCCATGTATCACACATACATTTTCAATTACCAAATGACCGAGTATTGGGCATAAAGAAAATCTGTTAAATTCACTGGATTCCTTGCAATTGACGAAGATTACACAAATGAAAATAATGTGAAAAAAGCGCTGATAGTAGAATCCATTTTCGATTAGTAGGGTCAGGGGTTCAAAAATACTTTCATTGAATATCACACGGTTGAATAGGAGAGAATATTTAAGAAATCACTGACGCTATTACTTCCATATTTTACCTAGTACCGGTATATCTATATCTTCTCTCGTAGATTGGAATATGTTCTGTTTGGATGTCAGTAATTATTGGATGATCGCTGCACGTCACTGTGAATGGATTTTCATTCAAGTGAGTTATCATGTTTGTTCCTTAATCGAAATTGAGACTTGATTAATCAAAGTCATGAACATTTTTTCCTGCCGTCGTCGCTTGCTTCAAGTCTGTCTTTGTCGTATCATTAAGTTATTATTTTCCTAAAGAAAAGTAATCAACACATTATAGCCAATGTCTCTCTCATGTCCCACACCCAGGCACAATTACAGGTTTATATTCTTTGGTACCCCGAATTTGGAAAATTCCCAGATGTGCTTGAATAGCGAAGTCAAATTTGTTATATACCCTAACGGGCGTGCGGGTTCTGCCGTGCAGGGAATTTTTTGAAAAATCGTGACTTCTGTGTGTATATTTTGTTATTTTTAGTAGAAGTTCAACACTTGTGCTTATTGCTGCTATTGCAATAATACTGAATAATTTAAAGTTTGAGTCTTTTTTTTGTGAGTTTCATTCCAACTACAAGCTCACCACAATTGATAGAATTCGTTTCAAAATTCAGATTTCAAAATTTGTTTTCATCAAACCACAAGTTCATTGAAAGCTCAATTTTAATTGGGATGACCATCTCAAAATATCTTTGAATCTTGATTTTTTTCCACCGGTACCTAATTTTCCAAGGTTATATTCACCAAAGAAAATGGATTTTGATATCACATATTCATAGATCACATATTTTTTAAATACAACAATATCATACGATAATTCAATAAAGAATTATATTCAGAATGCTCGGCTATGGTCAGTTTTGATTACTCAAGTTATTATCATTTAGGTAAAACCTTGGATGAAAGTGAAACGATGAAGTGGAACAACAGCAGTGGCAAAGGGTGGAGTTTTAATCAGGGTGGCCTGATTTGATTTTTCTAATTAGCGATGTGAGAACTCGGTGACGCATCAAAAACGGAATTTTTCATGCATCATATTTCTGCTATTCATGCCAATTGGCCACGTATTTGTAGATTTTTAAGAAAGACTGAGAATAAAGATTGGGCAAAATATAAGGTCTGCTTCTCACACGTGACAGCAGACACGTGACAACGCTCTGCTGTCACTCACTGATCGTGTATGATCGGGTCTAGGTTTGCTGCCGCGCAAACCATTCAACAAACCTACGCTTCCAGCAGCATAGCAATTTCAGTGAAAAGACGGAGGTAGACGGTGACTCTTTTGGTCGATATTCTTTGCTTTCTATACCATCTATACGTGTAGTAGCTGATTGGCTGTTCAGCGTGCTGGTGAGCGGGCTAGGATAGTTGAAGAGAGACGTTTTTAAATCTGTCTACCCTGTACTATTTCATAGTGCATACAAGGAGGCTGACTGCGCTGCCAAGCAAACGTGAAATTGTTCGAAATGAACAAAACTTTTCCAACGTATCAAGCACATTTTTGTGAAAAAAATATGAAATACAATTATTTAAAAAAAAAAAAAGTACCAAACATATGTTGAAGTCTAGATTCTTTTTTTTTAGTGCTGGTTATGTGAGTTGTCTCCCCAGACGCCTCGCTCCTCAACAACAGTACAAATGCATGTAAAGATACTCGCGGGTGACCGCAGCCCATTTCGATATTCATTTCTAAACCTACTGGGCCTAAATATCGAACTCTTGCTTGTGCAAAGCTACAACTTTTGAAACTACACGTCAAGTTGTGTTGTGTAAATCGTTCCAATACTTTATGCAAATGGACTTGGTGTTCTTCTATCATATTACTATAAATAATGATGATATCATCCAGATAGAATGAACAAATACATCTATAGAACCTCTTGAAATTCCCTCACCCAATCTGGCAAAAGTAGCAGAACTGTTCCTCAAACTGAAAGGTCAATCAAACTATTGACCGTCTCAGTCGTAATCGTTATCTCTGCTGTCTCCTGAATCGTGTTCTCGTAGTTTGTTTGAATACTGGGAGAGAAATCTAGTTGTTGGACTGCGACCTCTCCCTCCACTCGTTTCCCTGCTGATTACGGTTTTCCTGCTTTCTTTGTGTCTGTGGATATGGACAAGCCGATGAGTAATGTCCAGCTTCCTTGCAGCAATTGTAGCACTCCACCGTTAATCTGTGATCCTCATTCCATCAGGTGATTCTTTCCTATTCAATAACCTGCCAGCCCTTTGTTCTGGAAGGATTGAGAGATTGAATTTTTATTCATTCAGATCTCGTTCAATTTGAGTGGCTTTAAATGTCTTCGATAGAGTTTGGTAATGGTGCGAATATGATTGTCTATTATTAGTTCAATAACGGTCCTCACGCAATCATTAATATCTCAGCTTGGATAAACACGTTTGTAAAGAAGATTTTTTTTGTGTACAAAATTTTCTACTGACTAGTCCAGTTTTTGACGTTCACCATGGAGGCTTGCTGTTAGAGCTCCCATTATTGACAGATTGCTGAAACAAATATCTAAATTTCTAGCAAACTTGGCCCATGTAGGCCGCGAGTAGTTTCTGAGCATCCCCTCGAAGATGTCCGGTGGCAATCCCCACCCAATACTCTTCATCAATTTTATTTTGTGTACATACAAACTCGCATTGCTGCGTAAAATTGGTCTGGTTTCCATGAGTTGCCCCACTGAATGTTGGTCCACGCAATCAAATCTTTAATGGGAAATAGGTGGTGAGTTATCTTGAGATTTCTTCTCCTATGAAACTATCGTTTCTGAGCTCTGTAAAATCGATAGATATCACATCTCTTTCCCCCTTCGTGTTCAAGTATATATTTTACAAAGTCAACATCTCCTTCTTCCTTCCGTATTCCTTCTTGTAATCGTATAATCAATTCCGTTCTTTGTCAATTCTTCTTTCAATTCAATCACGTTCAGTCATTTCTACTTGAAAAAAAATAAATTACTTGAATATATCCTAATCAAAATTATAACATCAGAATGTTACCTCATAGGTTGGGACACCAATCAATAGATTTGTTTTTCACAAGAGAAAAAAAAATCTATAAAAAAAAAACACTTCTGCTCCGGCTGACTCGCTGAGAATAACAAACTAGGTTCTTCGGCTGCTTATGGTTGGGCGCCATTAAAACAATGATGAAAGATTAAGAATCAATTACCAATGTTCATTCAGATTCAGAATCAAACACAATTATAATAATCAACGGAACAAAAACACAAACAAAGTAGTATTTTCTACAACAAACAATCAGCGTTTTTTTTTTTTTTCTAAAAATTCAACTCCCTGCCATCTGAAATGGCTCATCCAAGTCAATAGATTGGGACAGTATAAACGTGAACTGAAAACATAATTTTATCCATTCACAGTACGTTGTTCACGGATCCATCATCGTCTTCCTGCTTCTATGATTCATTTTTTCTCACCTCACTACCATATAATCAATGTTGAATTTTTCCACATGGATCATTTTCCTGCATGGATGGTTTTATTTTCCTGGTCCATTGAGGTTTCACTGCCTATTATATATACGCTTGTTGATGTAGATTCTCGTGGTACATGGTATAAGATGAGTTCTGTGGTTGTGCCACAACTGATGGAGAACTACTTTTTGATGAAATTTCCTCCTTATTATCAGGTCTTGTCAGAACGGTGACCAGAAATTAATCGCTTTACATTTGACAGGTTTAAGAAGGTAGTCAGTCAAGTTTCAATATGTAGCATTGTTATTTTTACCATTATATTTTCTACATTTCCTCAATTTCTACATCTTCTACATTCTCCATATCCTCATAGCCCTTCATCCTCAGCCTCAATGTTGTATCAAATTCCGATGTTAAAAGTGATAATTAGGCCTGATAAATAATAAGTCAGAATTACCACCGGGCACCGGCTTGCCTTGATATCTCTGTTGGACTATTTTTATCGCTCCCAACAGAGGTGTCACGCACGGGTAGGCAGGATAGGCCTGAGCCTATCCTGATTATTCCAAAGGCGGTGACGACGCCCTTCAATTCACTGAATTTTCTTTACATTTTATCATATTCAGAAGAAAATAAATGATGTTCTAAAGAATTTGTGTAATGATACATATGAAATAAAAATGATCTTGTACTACCAAAGTGAACTAATTAGTAATTACTGATGGAACATACTACTCGAACGAGAATGGTTCATTTGTAGAACTAATTTAGGTGTTGTGAAGCGCAGCCCAGTCGAAATTGGTCAAACTATATGGAAATGGTCAGTCCAATGGGAGGCATTTTCGGAGTTGACAATGGCGGAAGGTGCTTATTTCTTCACTAAAGCAAGTTTGACCTGGGTGCAGCGGCATCTGTAGCTTGTCTCAGTTTAGAGGGCGGCATTTTCACACATCTTAGCAAACTTGAAACAATTTATGTTGTTATTATCCAACAAAGTTCCAGGTCGAGACTCTTCTTGGGGCTCTTGATCAGATACGTATACAAGTTTACCTATCATATTGATAGTCAATTTATCAAACACTCGAGTTTGAAGAATCCTTGAAAATTAAGACAATTGACAATATTTTGTCATTATACCAACAAACTATCATTATGTAGGCCCATCTATTTACTTCAGGCGCCGTAGAGGCGGGTTTTGTACTTGGAAGTCGAATCATTATCAACAGTACCGCATGTATCGTTGGGATGAATACTTCAAACAAAGTTGTGACTGTACAATACATTGATTGGAATTATTGAATTGTGCATTGAAATATCGGACGGTTCGATTTTATGAGAGGACTCGAATTATGATACTAGAAATAGCAAACCAGGAATACCCTCTCTTCCCATTCTTAGCTGGTGAAGAAGAGCAACTAAATTCAAGTATATAATGAGAACATAAAGATTTATGGCATTTCTATTGAATTAATAACTCTCAAAAATTGAAAATTCAGACTTCAGTTTAGCTCAGTTGAAAGTCGATTGTGGAGTGTAATTTAAATTCATGTTGAGAAGTTTTTGGTGCATACAGTACATCTTAGCTAACAATGAAAAGGGATACCGCACTGACAATTTTTTGATGTGTCAATATTCTTATATTACCAGTACCTTGTATTTTGAAGAAAAAAAAAACAGTGGAAGTGGAAAACTCGACCAACTCTACTAAAGATAAAAGTACGTTGGTTGGTCCTGAGGAAGGAATATGGTGAGTCCATAAGCTGCTGAGTCAAATGTCTGATGAATACTTTTTTTTTTTTTAATCACATTGAAACTTGATACAAAATCATTGTTCCCCAATTAAGGCTATGGATGAAAGATAGGATCGTTTGGACGGGGCACCACAAGGGCGATCTTACCACCCCATTTTGATTATTTAAAACTAATGATCTTCAATACCAGGACTGCACTGTCTATGACCATAATTTTTTGCCGTAGATAAAAGTCTTTCAGTATAAACACATGAATGTTGATATCTTCCACTTCGAACTAAGTCTCTTGGGCAATTACCACTTCTTTCCCTTGACAGCAGATGTAAAATTGATCATTATACAAAATGCACAAATTAAATTAGTGATAGGCCTATAATGTTATAATTAGGCCTATCGCCCTACTAATTAATGGTCGTGGCCAATTAGTACTTCATCCAAGCATTTGCTTCGAGGACTGTGGGAAACCACGAAAAACCAAGTCAGGATGGATAAAAAAGGTGTTTGTTGGTCTTGAGCTTTTTCTTCCAACTTCTTCTCTTCTTTTCTTCTTTTCTTGGAGTGATTGATGTATATACATATTTTTTTTCTCTTCTTTTTTCTTCTTTTTTTCATTTTCTTTTTTTTTCTCTCTTTCTCTCTTTTTTTCTTTTCCCTCTCTTTTCCTTTATTTATTCATTCATTCCTTCTCCTCATTCCATTTCATTTTTTTTCTTCATCTTTCTTCTGTCTTTTGTTCATTTATTTATTTATTTTCATTTTATTCTTTTATTTTTTCATTTTATTTTTTTCACTTATTATTTTTTTAATTTTTTAATTTTTTAATTTTTTTTCTTCATTTTTTCTCATTTTTTTATCCTTATTTTTTTTCATTCTATTCATTCTTGTTATTCTATTTGATTATTATTATTCAAACTTTTTTTTTCTTTCTTTTCTTTTTTTTCTTTTTTTTCCTTTTTTTTCTCTTTTTTTCTTTTTCTCATTTTCTCAATATTAAATGCTTGTGAGTTCTGGGAAGTCTGAGGAAAACCATGGAAAACCATCAATCAGGATGAAAAAAATGTTTCAAGTTGTTGATGCAACTTGATGTACGCGGTAGCTAGAACTACCGCTCCTTGAAATATTCGTCAAGATTGTAGTAGGAACTCTACTTCTGATATGTCTCTTCTCGTCTGCCAGTACAAAGCTGCCATTAGACAATCCCCAGACAAACCTTGATTTGTCAACAGAGCTCGGTGTTGATCAAGTGCTGGGCATACAAGTAGGTGTTCTGCATCTTGATCTTCCAGCTTGCACAGGGGACACATGGAACTTGCTTCAACTCCTATTCTCTTCAGATGTTTGTAAAGAAAATCATGGCTAGTTGTAATCCTGAAGATCGCGACTGCGGTAGAACGAGGCAGGGTATTGGAATGTATCGGTTTTTCCATCAAAGACTCCCATCTCTTTCCTCTAGCGACATCTTCTTGGGCCTGATTTAAAATAGTTTTGGATTTGATTTTGAGAATATTTTTGTAGGAAGCTATTGGCATTGGTGTTGTGTGCTGAGTCTGATTGGATCCCAACTTGGCGAGTTCGTCAGCCTTTTCATTTCCTTCGATTCCGCAGTGACTCGGGATCCATTGTAAAATCAATGACCAACCATCCTCTATCAGATCGTGGGATAGTTTTTGACATTGATTGGTGATTGAACAATCAGTTGCCTTTGATGTAATAGCTTGAATAGCTGCTCTGGAGTCGACAAAAACCACAATTTTCCGAGAAATGGTACGCTCGCGTATTAATCGCTTCCATTTCCCCATCAAAGCATGAACCATATCTTCCTGCTGCAGCTGATTTTTCGAAGATGGTGCTGTTTACTTCAGCAACAGCATTCGATTGAACAGCATCTGCCGAACCGTCGGTGAAAACATGAAGCCACTCATTTGAAGGGTATAAAGTATGTATTGTACGTAAAGACAGTTGTTTCAGTGCGAATACATTCATCGTAACTTTCTTATTCATCTCATCAATCAGCTTTATTCTCGTCTTGGGTAATAAAAGCAATGACGATGAAGGAGGTGGAAAAGGTTTCCTTGATGCCACGTCGACTTCTATCTCAAACTTGGTCTTCATGTTATTGACAGCAGCACTGAAACCTATCTGGGATGGTATTCGTAATACTGGTGGCTCATATGATTCCCAGTACGAGTCGTTGAGTCTCAATTGTTTCTCTTGTTGAACAATAGCAGCTCTTTCTCTTCCAATAGATAGTGGCTCGATTTGCGTTTGAATTTCCATCGCTGTGATTGGAGTAGACTTTGTGGCGCCACATATCATTCTAAAAGCTTGATTTTGAACTAAATCGAGAATTTTAATATTGGTTTGACTAGCAGTACAAAAGGCCTCTCGGCTATATTCCAGCACCGGTCTGACGTATGTCTTATACGTTGTAGAAAGAACATCTTGTGTAGCACCCCACCGAGTGGAACTTAGTCCTCGCATTATTTTCAAACGGGCTTTTCTAGTGTCAGCTAGTTTCTGGGTATGTTCTTTCCACGTTAGTTTGTTGTCCTTATGCACTCCCAAATACTTGCTTTTAACTGAACTTAACTGTAGTCCATTATATTGAAGCTGTATCTGATGTTGTGCTGTACACATTTATAAATAAACGAATAAAGAATATGTAAAATCTATATAAAATATATCTTAAAATTATCTGAAATATATAAAATTTGTCTGGTCGATAAAGAACGGGGAATGAAATTACTCTAACAACTCCGATTATACTTCATGCAGATTTCTTGCTGATCTCACAACGCATATGCAACGTTTGCCTGGTATATATTATTGGATGAGCGAAGCGAAGACTCAATTTCACCATACCCCAAAAATAGTCCTTTTTTTTTTTGCACTCCACAGGTCAGATGAAAATTCAAAATTAGTTGAAACTTGGCCCACACAAGTATCATTATCCAATCCGATACTGTATAGTTTTGTGGCGTGATCGGAATGAATACTCATTATTATTATTCATTACTGACCTATATTTTAATCTAATTTGGAAAACGTAACATGATGTGAAAATGAGGTTGGAAAACGTGTAGAATAGACTAAATGGATGGGAGGAAACAAAAAAAATCTGGGACATGCCCTGGGGTCGAATACTGGGTGGAAAGCCCCCAGACCCCCCTTCAGTCATCGTAAAACCAAAATCTTGGATGTGTGTTGCGGGGGAGGGGGGGGGGGGGGTAGGGGGGGGCTGATCAATAATTATCCTTGCCCACCCAACGATTGTGTTCACTTGACGCCTCTGTCCCAACCAGTCGTGTGTGGGAAATATTGGGAATAAATATCTGTGGGTCAAAATCAAGTTTCGACCAACTGTATTCGACGTGAATTGAATGTGGGATAAAGAATATCTTGGCATTATATAAATGATGATAATAAATTAATAATAATAATAATAATCATGTTTCATGGTTCAGAATTGAATCAAAAAATCATATTAGAACAGTTAGTTGGTGAATTGAATAATGTTCATACATTTTCTGAACATTAGCCATAACTTTCCTTCAGCTCCATATTACTTGACTATTCATAATTTAAACATGACTGTTTCTCGCCAAACACTGAATCGAAGAGTTATGTTCATCTGTTATAGTCGGATCTGTTTGATAATGATGATTATATTATCAAATCCATTCGGCATTTGCAAGTATCCAATGAGGGACAATTATTATTATTATGTTATCATTATCATGACTCTTACAGTAAGTATAAATGCACGGTGGCAAGTTGACCTTTTCAGACGGAATTATTTACCCCTATTTTCATCCCCCTCGAATCAAGTTCTGAGATCAATATGTTGAAATGTAGGGTTGCCGGTCAGTTTCAATATTTTAGTACGTACTTGAATTCAATATCAAAACAACGAAGAAAGGAAATATTGTGCAGATTTGAAATGAGAGAAACTGATAAAATAACGGTTGCGGGTTCCTCGTTACTGTCGATGATACGTAATATTGTTGTGTAGTTTTGATATGGTTTGAAACGTGTGTATGGACCGGCAAGCGTAGTAGTGTAATGCTTGACTAGACACGCGGAATGGCGTAACGCCAGCGTGTGGGCCTGATACGATACGTCGCGCTGTCTCTCGACTCACCCCAACTTAGGTTCAGGTCACACCAACTGATGGTACACGATTATGAAAACAAAGAGAATCTAGTAATATATGATTTGGGTGAAAGGGAAAGAAAAACCAGCAGCTTACCCAGATTCATCAGTAGAACACAGAACACCCACAAGGTTCTGATGTTTTTGGCTATTGCCACAGTAGATATGCGGAATAACCACTCATAGTGTAACATTTTCCTCCTCAACGTAGTATTATATAAACTATATCTTATAGTGAGCGAGTTATTGTTTGAACTTATCGTAGTGGATGGAGCTGCTTTACAACATTCAGGGCAGTGTCTTGTAGAATACTGCCCATCCACAATAAATATTCTCAATAGCCTAACAAGAGACCAAGATAACAGATCAGCAAGTTTCACCTCTCTTTCTCTCTCTTGCTCCTCTCACTTGCACTCATACAGAACCAAACAATTGCAATAAGTGATTTAGTACAGAGTGGTATTACAATGACCACCAGCCTTTATATTATCTGGCACTTGGTGCTTTGGTGCAATAGCATGGGTTACCATGGTGATAACAACTTGGAACTCCCTTGATGGTCATTCTCGCACCAAAATTACTAATACCAAGAAGTGAAGGAAACCCACTCATAGCATCCTCAAATGTAGCATATAAACGATCGCATCGACTTTCTGAACAATCGCAGTGAAACTTGATTTACTTGTGTACATTCTCTTGAAGGTCTTCAAGTGTAATGAGTCGTCGTTCAGGAGACCGGGGTTCTGTTCCCGCCATGGTCGACTATCCTGACAGGGTTTCCTCTGTCGTTCAGGTCAATACTGGGATAGTTCCTTACAACAGGCTTCCTTACAACTGGCCAAAACACCTGATACAATAACCTTACATCTCATCATTTGCCCGCCGCCAATAGATCTTGCCCATGATTCTAGTGCGTGGCTAGCGGCCAGTGTAGGCAACCCCGTGTGCGCCGTGCGGGCTGCCTGTGGCGAGCGCTCAGTAGCTCGGGTGGAATTGGAACAAAGTATCGGAGAACGCGGTGTTTCCACCCCTTTAAGCTCCAACAACAGTACCTTGTGTGTGTCACACGCTTCATCTCAGAGCAAGCCACACGGCCACATTCGAGTTAAACACTCGGCAAAATATATTCGTCTCGGAGCCATTGTTCCTCAATTGAGGCTAGAGTGGGATCATTTGTACGGGGCACCACAAGGGCCATCTCACAACCACAAGGATGTTGTTTGTTTGTTGTTGTTATTGTTCTTGTTGACATTTTTATGAAGGAGATGTAGTTTTCTACACAAGAGCCTCCACAAAGCATATTTGTTTGGCTTGTCTGTGGCATAAACATAGTAAACCATTTAACAAACGTCATCACAAAATAAAATGTCAGATTATAGTTGGAATAAATAACATTGCTAGGAACTGGAATAGGCCTAAAAGTGGACAGTATATATACAAATCAATACATGAATATATACAGTACATGGCCAGAAATGATGGAGCTCATTTACAATAGACTTTGTACGAATTATAGTGATTTTATTCAGAAATGGAGGACAATTCAAAAGCCGTGTGTTGGGAAGAAAGGGAAAAATGGTGATAAAACTGAAAACATACTAAAAATGAAGCCCATACGATGATTATTGCTAGATTGGAATGAGCAGGGGATGATGAGTGAAATACCAATGCCTCATGCGGGACTCGAACCCACGCCCAACGGTGACTTGAGTTTGTTTCTGAAGTGGCGCCTCAGTTCATTAGGAGATATGAGTAAGGAATATGACGTATACGTTTACATATGGATACTTAGATGAGCGTAGCAAACACCTCCATTCTATTTAAGAATGGGAAAAATAAGGGTTTGTCTTGGTATTGTTGGTTTATTTTCATATCAGACAAAATGTTTGTTTGTATGTATCTTTATTCTTAAATTATTTCACTTGGTTACAATATATTCATTTAAATTCATCCATCATTTGACAATTTAACAATCTATCAAAATTAATAATCATCCACAAAAAGAACTAATCCACTTGAAACTTGTTCTGAACATTGATGTCTCATTGGAATATTTATTTCATGTCGGAGAAAAGGCCAAAGTTCTTTTCACCCAGCACAGATTGTTCCAATCTAATTTTAAAAAACTGTTTTAAAACTATTTTCTGAAGCACGTTTGAATGATGGGGCCTCATTCGAGTTTTTGAGGTCATCGCCATTGTTGGAAGCGTATCAAAGAGACGATTCCAGAAATGTCTTCATCTCTGACGGTGTGGCCGGGGGGACTGAAAGGTAAGGGTTATGAAGTAGCTCACTTTTTCATTCTCACATAACTTTGATACCATCAGGGCTAGAACTGTGAGAAAGACATTTTTGGATTCTACTCTCCAATACGTTTCGAAAAATACCATGCATGATGTTGTCATTTTGTTTTTCACACTTGCCATTTTCTCATTTGTTCATTCATGAGTTCCCATTTCCTGCCAAACTATTAGTGTTGGATTAGTAAAACAATTGTTTTCGTAATTGTCTCTTTGATACGCTTCCAACGATACCATGCACGATGCAATTGCTTCCATTTTACGACTTTTCGCCAATCCAATCTGATGACACTTTTCCGACCACAACTAGGTGGAAAATGGGTCAGTCGGAAATTCGCCGATACACGTATCGAATGATTTTCTAAGACCCTTCTGATGGCGTTGGAATTTTCTCGCCATCTCTCGAATTGACCGAGTTGCATTTTTCTGATGAAAACTAGTTTTCCATTTTCCGCACGATTTTCGCCACGTTTTCATATATAATGTTCACCACGTTGTCGGCGAGTCGAAAATGAATCGATTCGACGTGAAAAAAACGACCGATTTGACCGACGCTTTTCCGCATTTTCCTCGCGAACCGTTGGTCGGATTGGAAAATTTCTTCCGTCAGTCCATCACATTTTCCATTGCGCTTCCAATGATACCTCTTCCGTTACCATTCCATCACGAGCACGCTATGAATTGTCGAAAATGTACATTTCAATTTGCCAAACTCACTATTCTATTAATGTGAATCTTATTTAATCTTATTTAATATTTATTTAAGTGAATCTTACTTTTTTGCTTATGGATGAGAGTGAGATCATTTGTAATGGGCACCACAAGGGCGATCTCACAACCACAAGGATGTTGTTTGTTTGTTGTTGTTATTGTTCTTGTTGACATTTTTATGAAGGAGATGTAGTTTTCTACACAAGAGCCTCCACAAAGCATATTTGTTTGGTTTGTCTGTGGCATAAACATAATAAACCATTTAACAAACGTCATCACAAAATAAAATGTCAGATTATAGTTGGAATAAATAACATCGCTAGGAACTGGAATAGGCCTAAAAGTGGACAGTATATATACAAATCAATACATGAATATATACAGTACATGGCCAGAAATGATGTAGCTCATTTACAATAGACTTTGTACGAATTATAGTGATTTTATTCAGGAATGGAGGACAATTCAAAAGCCGTGTGTTGGGAAGAAAGGGAAAAATGGTGATAAAACTGAAAACATACTAAAAATGAAGTCCATACGATGATTATTGTTAGATTGGAATGAGCAGGGGATGATGAGTGAAATACCAATGCCTCATGCGGGACTCGAACCCACGCCCAACGGTGACTTGAGTTTGTTTCTGAAGTGGCGCCTCAGTTCATTAGGAGGTATGAGTAAGGAATATGACGTATACGTTTACATATGGATACTTAGATGAGCGTAGCAAACACCTCCATTCTATTTAAGAATGGGAAAAATAAGGGTTTGTCTTGGTATTGTTGGTTTATTTTCGTATCAGACAAAATGTTTGTTTGTATGTATCTTTATTCTTAAATTATTTCACTTGGTTACAATATATTCATTCAAATTCATCCATCATTTGACAATTTAACAATCTATCAAAATTAATAATCATCCACAATAAGAACTAATCCACTTGAAACTTGTTCTGAACATTGATGTCACATTGGAATATTTATTTCATGTTGAAGAAAAGGCCAAAGTTCTTTTCACCCAGCACAGAGTGTTTCAAGTATAGAAGAAGAAGAAGCAAAGAGGATTTTGAAGAAAAGAAGAACATGAAGAAAGAAGACAGATCGAAGAAATAAAAATGCATTCAGAATGAAGATTAGATTTTTTCCCAACACGACTTCAGAATAGTTCCTCCTCATCTCTTGACTTATCACTATAAAATATGTACAATGTGTTGAATGCGCTATATCGTTTCCAACTATTTCCTCACGAAGTTAAGATCGCTCTTGTGGCACCCCGCTCAAACGATCCTAACTTTGTCCATCCTCTACACGGGAACAACGGCTTTGTCACAAGTTTACTACGTTAAAGGACATCACAACTCTGAAACTAGATATCAACTAATAATTACAATATTTATCCCTGTATACTTTTGGAAAAAAAACTTGAAATCATCATCTCAATTTCAGAAATTATAATTATTTCATTCGTCCTCCAGGACCCGGCCTTTTTTCCTGGTCGTTCTGTCCATATTCCTGTAAAGAACCGGTAATGTCTACGTCATGATACATAGTCTCTGGAGGACAGAAGATTGATCCTAGTATTTGAAATTGAGATGATGATTTCTAGTTTTCTTTAAGATAAGGGAGATAAATATTGTCATTATTCATTTGAATCTAGTTCCAGGGTTGTGATGTCCTCTAATGGGATTTATCGGAACAGACTCGGTCTGTTTTTTTTAGCAAAATCGGTTCAAAAGGTTATTAGGAAATGAATGAAAGTAAGAGTGCAAATAGCATTGGATGGGAGTTTGAGTGTTTCAATGCAAAGT
>OZ023331.1:50499224-50505837 GCA_964007535.1 Brachyptera risi
TCCGGGCATTCGTCGAGTTGTAATCCGAAGAGATTTCTGCGATATCTTGAACTATCCAGCTACAGTGCCGTGCGCAAGATTGCCGCAAAATTCGAACTTTGCTGAAACATTTTTCGATTAAATTCTTCTTGTCGTCATTCATACGTGAAAGAAATACAATGATGGTGGCAAAGTGACAGCCCGATCGGGTGATTGGTGCGGAAATGGCGGGTGTTTAGGTTTTCGCGATATCTACCAAGGGTACCCCCTTGACAGAAAGTCGATTTCTGGGCATTCATCGAGTTGTAATCCGAAGAGATTCCTGCGATATCTCGAACTATCCAGCTACCGTGCCGCGCGCAAGATTGCATGAAAATTTGAACTTTGCTGGAACATCTTTCACTTGGATTTTTCTTGTCTCCATTCTTACGTGAAAGTGTTACAATGATGATGGCGAAGTTACAGCCCGATCGGGTGATTGGTGTGGAAATGGCGGGTGTTCCCGTAGTCGAGATTTCTACTATGGGTACCCCCTGGACAGAAAGTCTATATTTGACCAGAGAAAATTGCCCAAGGTCATTTTCTCGGAACATTCCCGGGCATTTAACGAGTTGTAATCCGAAGAGATTTCAGCGATATCTCACACTATTCAGCTACCGTGCCGTGCGCAAGATTGCCGCAGAATTCAAACTTTGCTGAAACATTTTTCGATTGAATTTTTCCTGTCTTTATCCGTACGTAAGAGAAACACAATGATTGTGGCGAAGTA
This sequence comes from Brachyptera risi, assembly GCA_964007535.1. Classification (NCBI taxonomy): domain Eukaryota; kingdom Metazoa; phylum Arthropoda; class Insecta; order Plecoptera; family Taeniopterygidae; genus Brachyptera; species Brachyptera risi. The sequence continues at coordinate 50,499,973 of OZ023331.1, forward strand.
ACAGCCATATCAGGTGATTGGTGTGGAAATGGCGGGTGTTTCCGTTTTCGCGATTTCCACTAAGGGTACCCCCTTGACAGAAAGTCGATTTTTGACCAGAGAAGAAAGTCCAAGGTCATTTTCCAAAAACATTTGCGGGCATTTATCAAGTTGTAATCCACAAGGCTTTCTGCGATATCTCGAACTATTCAGCTACAGTGCCGTGCGCAAGATTGCCGCAAAATTCGAACTTTGCTGAAACATTTTACGATTAAAATCTTCTTGTCGTCATTCGTACGTGAAAGAAATACAATGATGGTGGCGAAGTGACAGCCCGATCGGGAGATTGGTGCGGAAATGGCGGGTGTTTCCGTTTTCGCTATTTCCACTAAGGGTACCCCCTTGACAGAAAGTCGATTTTTTACCAGAGAAAAATGTCCAAGGTCATCCTCCAAAAACATTTCCGGGCATTCGTCGAGTTGTAATCTGAAGAGATTTCTGCGATATCTCGAACTATCCAGCTATCGTGCCGCGCGCAAGATTGCATGAAAATTCAAACTTTGCTGAAACATTTTTCGATTGAAATCTTCTTGTCGTCATTCGTACGTGAAAGAAATACAATGATGGTGGCGAAGTGACAGCCCGATCGGGAGATTGGTGTGGAAATGGCGGGTGTTTCCGTTCTCGCGATTTCTACTATGGGTACCCCCTGGACAGAAAGTCAATTTTTGACCAGAGAAAAATGTCCAAGGTCATTCTTAATGAACATTTTCCGGCATTCATCTGATTTGTAGTCCGAAGAGTTTTCTGCGATATCTCGAACTATTCAGCTACCGTGCCGTGCGCAAGATAGTCGCAAAATTTGAACTTTGCTGAAACATTTTTCTATTGAATTTTTCTTGTCTCCAATCGTACGTGGAAGGAATACAATTTTGGTGGCGAACTGACAGCCCGATCGACCGTTTGGTGCGGAAATGGCGGGTGTTTCCGTTTTCGCGATTTCTACTAAGGGTACCCCCTTGATAGAAAGTCAACTTTCGACCAGAGGAAAATGTCCGAAGTCATTCTTCAAAAACATTTCCGGGCATTTATCGAGTTGTAATCCGGAGAGATTTCTGCGATATCTCGAACTATTCAGCTACCGTGCCGTGCGCAAGATTTCGCAAAAATTGAACTTTGCTGAAACATTTTTCCATTGAATTTTTTTTGTCGCTATTCGTACGTGAAAGAAATACAATGATGGTGGCGAAGTGACAGCCCGATCGGGAGATTGGTGCGGAAATGGCGGGTGTTTCCGTTTTCGCGATTTCTACTATGGGTACCCCCTTGACAGAAAGTTAATTTTCGACCAGAGGAAAATGTCCGAAGTCATTCTTCAGAAACATTTCCGGGCATTTAACGAGTTGTAATCCGGAGAGATTTCTGCGATATCTCGAACTATTCAGCTACCGTGCCGTGCGCAAAATTGCCGCGAAATTTGAACTTTGCTGGAACATTTTTGATTCTAATTTTCTTGTTCCCATTCATACGTGAAAGAAATACAATTATGGTGTCGAAGTGACAGACCGATCGGGTGATTGGTGTAGAAATGACGGGTGTTTCCGTTTTCGCGATTTCTACTGAGTTTCTCTTGACAGAATTTCGATTTTTGACCAGAGAGAAATGTCCAGAGTCATTTCTCGAATACATTTCCGGGCATTTATCGAGTTGTGATCCGAAGAGATTTCTGCGATATATCGAACTATCCAGCTACCGTGCCGTGCGCAAGATAGTCGCAAAATTTGAACTTTGCTGAAACATTTTTCTATTGAATTTTTCTTGTCTCCATTCGTACGTGGAAAGAATACAATGATGGTGGCGAACTGACAGCCCGATCGGCCGTTTGGTGCAGAAATGGCGGGTGTTCCCGTTTTCGCGATTGCTACTAAGGGTACGCACTTGACAGAAAGTCGACTTTTGACCAGAGGAAAATGTCAAGGGTCATTACTCAAAAAATTTCCGGGCATTTATCGAGTTGTAATCCGAAGAAATTTCTGTGATATCTCGAACTTTTCAGCTACCGTGCCGTGCGTAAAATTGCCGCAAAATTTGAAATTTGCTGATACATTTTTCTATTGCATTTTTCCTCGCGCCATTCTTTCGTGGAAGGAACACAATGATGGTGGCGAAGTGACAGCCTGATCGACTGTTTGGTGCGGAAATGGCGGGTGTTTCTGTTTTCGCGATTTCTACTATGGGTACCCCCTTGACAGAAAGTCAATTTTCGATCAGAGGTAAATGTCTGAAATCATTCTTCAAAAACATTTCCGGGCATTTGTCGAGTTGTAATCCGGAGAGATTTCTGCGATATCTCGAACTATTCAGCTACCGTGCCGTGCGCAAAATTGCCGCAAAATTTGAACTTTGCTTGAACATTTTTCGATTGTATTTTCATTGTCTTTATTCGTACTTGAAAGAGATACAATGATGGTGGCGAATTTACAGCCCGATCGGGTGATTGGTGTGGAAATGGCGGGTGTTTCCGTTCTCGCGATTTCTACTAAGGTTACCACTTAGACAGAAAGTCTATTTTTGACCAGAGAAAAATATCCGTGATCATTTTTTTGAAACATTTCCGGACATTTATCGAGTTGTTATCTGAAGAGATTTCTGCGATATCTCGAACTATTCAGCTACCGTGCAGTGCGCAAGATTGTCGCACAATTTGAACTTTGCTGAAACATTTGTCTATTACGTGAAAGGAATACAATGATGGTGGCGAAGTGACAGCCCGATCGGGATATTGGTGCGAAAAAAGCGGGTGTTTCCGTCTTCGCATTTTCTACTAAGGTTGCCCCCTTGACAGGAAGTCGATTTTGACCAGAGAAAAATGTTCAGGGTCATTTTCCAAATACATTTGCGGGCATTTATCGAGTTGTAATCCGTACAGATATCTGCGATATCTCGAACTATTCAGCTACCGTGCCGTGCGCAAGATTGTCCCAAAATTTGAACTTTGCTGAAACATTTTTTGATTGAATTTTTCTGATCTCCATTCGTACGTGAAAGAAATACAATGATTGTGGCGTAGTCACAGTCCGATCTGGTGATTGGTGTGGAAATGGCGGGTGTTTCCGTTTTTGCGATTTCTACTAGGGGTACCCCCTAGACAGAAAGTCGATTTTTGACCAGAGAAAAATGTCCAAGGTTATTATTTAAAAACATTTCCTTGCATTTATCGAGTTGTAATCCGAAGAGATTTTTGCGATACCTCGAACTGTCCAGCTACCGTGCCGTGCGCAAGATTGCCACAAAATTTGAACATTGCTGAAACATTTTTCAATTGAATTTTTCTTGTCTTTATCCGTACGTAAGAGAAATACAATGATTGTGGCGAAGTAACAGCCCGATCAGGTGATTGGTGCGGAAATGGCGGGTGTTTCCGTTTTCGCGATTTCCACTAAGGGTATACCCCCTTGACAGAAAGTCGATTTTTGACCAGAGAAGAAAGTCCAAGGTCATTTTCCACAAACATTACCGGGCATTCATCGAGTTGTTATCCGAAGAGGTTTCTGCGATATCTCGAACTATTCAGCTACCGTGCCGTGAACAAGATTGTATCAAAATTTGAGCTTTGCTGAAACATTTTTCTACTGAATTCTTCTCGTCGCCATTTGTACGTGAAAGAAATACAATGATGGTGTTTAAGTGACAGCCCGATCGGGTGATTGGTGTGGAAATGGCGGGTGTTTCTGTTTTCGAGATTTCTACTAGGGGTACCACTTAAACAGAAAGTCTATTTTTGACCAGAGAAAGATGTCCATGGTCCTTTTTTTCGAAACATTTCAGAGCATTCATCGAGTTGTGATTCGAAGAGATTTCTGCGATATCTCGAACTATTCAGCTACCGTGCCGTGCGCAAGATTGTCGCAAAATTTGAACTTTGCTGAAATATTTTTCCATTCATTTTTTTTGTAGCCATTCGTAAGTGAAAGAAATACAATGACGGTGGCGAAGTGAAAGACCGATCGAGTGATTGGTGCGGAAATGGCGGGTGTTTTCCGTTCTCGCGATTTCTACTATGGGTACCCCCTTGACAGAAAGTCGATTATTGCCCGGAGAAAAATGTCCGAGGGCATTTCTCAAAAACATTTCTGAGCATCCATCAAGTTGTAATCCGAAGAGATTTCTGCGATATCTCGAACTATTAAGCTACCGTGCCGTGCGCAAAATTGCCGCGAAATTTGAACTTTGCTGGAACATTTTTCGATTTTATTTTTCTTGTCTCCATTTTTACGTGAAAGGGATACAATTCTGGTGTCGAAGTAACAGACCGATCGGGTGATTGGTGTGGAAATGGCGGGTGTTTCTGTTTTCGCGATTTCAACTGAGGGTACCCACTTGACAGGAAGTCGATTTTTTACCGGGGAAGAATGTCCAAGGTCATTTCCCAAAAACTTTTGCGGGCATTTATCAAGTTGTAATTCACAAGGATTTCTGCGATATCTCGAACTATTCAGCTACCGTGCCGTGCGCAAGATTGCCGTGAAATTTGAACTTTGCTGAAACATTTTTTGATTGAATATTTCTGATCTCCATTCTTAAGGCAAAGGAATATAATGATGGTGGCGGAGTCACAGTCCGATCGGGTGATTGGTGCGGAAATGGCGGGTGTTTCCGTTTTCGCGATTTCTACTAAGGGAACCCCCTTGATAGAATGTCGAATTCTGTCCAGAGAAAAATGTCCGAGGTCGTCTTTCGGAAACATTCCCGGGCATTTAACGAGTTGTAATCCGAAGAGATTTTCGCGATACCTCGAACTGTGCAGCGACCGCGCCGTGGGCAAGATTGACGCAAAATTTGAATATAAAAATTTGAATTTGCTTATACATTCTGGAGGGACACTCCCTTGTTGCCATCCGTACGTAGAAGCAACACAATGATCATGGTGAAGTAACGGCACGATCGGGTGATTGGTGTGGAAATGGCGGGTGTTTCGTTTTCGCGATTTCTACTAAGGGTAGCCCCTAGACAGAAAGTCAATTTTTGACCAGAGAAACATGTCCATGGTCATTTTTTGAAACATTCCCGGGCATTAATCCAGTTGTAATCCGAAGAGTTATCTGCGATATCTCGAACTATTCAGGTAACGTGCCTTGCGCAAGATTGTCGCAAAATTTGAACTTTGATGAAACATTTTTCTATTGAATTTTCCTTGGTCGCCATCCGTAAGTGAGGGGAATACAATGATGGTGGCGAAGTAACAGACCGATCAGTTGATTGGTGTGGAAATGGCGGGTGTTTCCGTTCTCGCGATTTCTACTAAGGGTACCCCCTTGACAGAAAGTCGATTTTTGACCAGAGAAAGATGTCCGAAGTCATTCCTAATGAACATTTTCCGGCATTCATCTGATTTGTAGTCTGAAGAGTTATCTGCGATATCTCGAACTATTCAGCTACCGTGCCGTGCGCAAGATTGTCGCAAAATTTGAACTTTGCCGAAACATTTTTCTATCGAATTTTTCTTATCGCCATTCGTACCTGGAAAGAATACAATGATGGTGGCGAACTGACAGCCCGATCGGCCGTTTGGTGCAAAATGGCGGGTGTTCCCGTTTTCGCGATTGCTACTAAGGGTACACACTTGACAGAAAGTCGATTTTTGACCAGAGGAAAATGTCAAAGGTCATTGCTCAAAAATTTCCGGGCATTTATCGAGTTGTTATCCGAAGAAATTTCTGTGATATCTCGAACTTTTCAGCTACCGTGCCGTGCGTAGAATTGCCGCAAAATTTGAAATTTGCTGATACATTTTTCTATTGAATTTTTCCTAGCGCCATCTTTACGTGGAAGGAATACAATGATGGTGGCGAACTGACAGCCCGATCGACTGTTTGGTGCGGAAAT
>CAXFZR010000034.1:0-68587 GCA_964007535.1 Brachyptera risi
TGCAGTCAAGAACAACTTGAAGTATCCCAAAACTTGGGATGACAACAAAAGCGCCGGGTGTGAATGGCTTAAAGGTTTTTTGAAACGACACCCAACTCTCTCTCTACGCGAACCGGAAGCGACTAGTGTAGCTTGTTCAACGGCTTTCAATCCAACGTCAGTTGGATATTTCTTCGACAATCTAACGTCTGCATATTCTCGGTTTACCATTTCTCCTGAAAAAATTTGGAATATTGACGAGACAGCTCTTACAACGGTCCACAGACCAGACAAGATAATAGCACAAAAGGGAAGCAAGCAGGTAGGGAAGATGACATCCGGAGAGCGTGGGACCTTGGTAACCGTTTGCTGCTCAATAAATGCGATAGGAAATTCGATCCCGCCCTTCATGATATTCCCACGGGTCAAGTTTCAACCACGAATGTTGAAAGATGCTCCAGTGGGTACTGCTGGCGTGGCTCATCCGTCGGGGTGGATGACATCTGAAAATTTCTTGGTTTTCATCGAACACTTCATCAACCATACCAACTGTAGCAAAGATGATCCAGTTCTTTTAATCATGGATGGTCACTGCTCCCATGTGTCAATTGAATTGATAAATAAAGCAAAAGACAGCGGTATAGTTCTTTTAACTTTACCCCCGCACACAAGCCACAAATTACAGCCACTCGATCGAGCTGTGTATTTTTGGCTCAAGCATCAGTACAACATTGCTTGTGATAATTGGATGATGAACAACCCTGGTATTCCACTGAGGATAGATGATATTGCTGGGTGTTTAGGGTACGCATTCCCACGAGCCATGACACCCAGCAATATACTGTCAGCATTCTCGTGTACGGGTATTTGGCCACTCAATCGACACATATTCGGAGAAGACGATTTCTTGACATGTTACGTCACCGATCGTCCACTGCCCGAGTTCAACGAACGAAGATGAACAACTGACTGATCAAGGTCAAGAACCATCCGAAACGAACGAGTTGCACCCTTTGTCGCCGAAAAATCAGACCAATACTTCTGAGAAACGCGTTTTAGTAACACCGGAACAGATTCTCCCTTTTCCAAAGGCAAAGCCTCGCACTGCTGCAGGTCGCGGCCGAAAGCGAAGCAAGTCTCTTATCCTCACGAGCACACCCGTCAAGGAGAGGCTGGAGATTGAAGCTGCAGAGTGTGTCAAGAAGGTGAAATCTAAGGCTGGAAAAGTTGGAGGTAAGCGAGGGAGGCCTCGCAAAATATCACTGCCTCTGATGAAGGTTGAGGGCGGCCGGGAAAAATGGAAACGCAAGAATACATCTCACAATGCTGCTGACTGGAGTAGTGAAGACGACGATAATCTCGAGATAGTCGAGCTTGATTCAAGTTCCAGCTCGGGGAGCGATATTGACGATTACTTACACTGTCCCATTGTCATACAAGAATCGGGCAGTGAACCGTCTCAACTGATGATTAATATTGGCAGCTATTTGCTTGTTAAAGTGGCAGGAAAGAAGAGGATTTTGTATTACGTTGGAGTAGTTTGTGATAAAATCGACGGATACATGTTCCGCGTTCAATTTATGCAGCGGGTTGGTGATCCACTGTACAAGTTTGTGGAGGGGGAGGATGCCAAACTTTACGATGTTGGTGATATGGACATTATCAAGATATTACCTCTTCCTTCTATTACTCAACAATCCACAAGCTCAAGAAACTGGGCTTACATGACGTTCCTCTTTGATTTTACATCATACCTTATGAGCTAGTCGTATAAAATAAGACTGAAAACCGTGATCTGCAACTTTTTTAATCAAATATTATTTTTGATATTATCATGATTATGTATTTTATAACCTTTATAATGTCTGTTGATTTGTTTTTATTGAAATAAACATCATAAACACTGATAACTCAGTTAATTACCACAGCGGCCCACTCCTCCCCATGGGGTGCCCCACTCCTCCCCGGCCCGTGGAGGAGTGGGGCACTTTACGCACGTTTGTTCAATCATTTATATATATGTAATGAATCATAGGACAGAGTTGGGAATAATTTCTTATGAAGGGGAATGTTCAAACTACATGACAAAATGTTTACATTACCAAAATGTTATAATTTGATCTCGACACAGAAAGTTGTTTGAAAACCGCCCCACTCATCCACCTTCTCCCCTATATATATATATATATATATATATATATATATATATATATATTTATATATATATATATATATATATATATATATATATATATATATATATATATATATATATATATATATATATATATATATATATATATATATATATATATATATACATATATATATATATATATATATATATATATATATATATATATATATATATATATATATATATATATATATATATATATATATATATATATATATATATATATATATATATATATATAAATATATATACTGAAAGCACCATCTCCCGGCTGCAAACAAGCCCTCTATGCATCTTGGTTTTGACAGTCCTAATACCCTTGAATACCAACTTTTTCAGAATATTCAGAAGGTTTAGATGTTCGTGAACTGCTGGCTTCATCAAGTTGCTATTTGATTCATAGATGGCAACCCTGTACTTCCCTTTGAGTTGAACGGCACGAAATTGGATATTAGGGTCGGCATGACAAATCACAAGAGAATATGTTGCATGAAATAGCCATGATGTAGTGATACCAACATACTTTATTTTCATATAAAGAAGGTGTACTAACTTGCGTCTTCAAAGTGAAATATTCCCGTGGTCAAAATCTGAGTCCAGGGTCCCAATTGCCTGCAGTGCAACTATCACTTTTATATCAAACTATACACGATCAACTATCCTACACAATGCCACTGGTATCCTAATCACACTAATCTACGTATAGTTCACGAGGAAATCCGCTAAATTCCGACAGGCAATCGGGACTTTTGGCTCTGAAATGACCACAAGAAACAACAAATACCGTCCATGTTATTTTTATGAACGTAGGTACACCTTCTTTATATTATGATAAGTATGTTGGTATCACTACATTGTGGTACAGCAATGTTCATCAACTGGCACCACTGACAGATGCAACGCTGACCGGTTGGTGTCGCTCTGAACGCTTGGCGTACTACCGCTTACGACTTGAACACGTTCAGACGAGCAGCCTTGCGGATGAAATCTTTGACCGTTTGATCCTCAAGTGCACCGAAACCTTGGTCTGAGTCACGGCCGTCATGTGATTCAGCGAGAATTTGAAACAGAAATCTTTCAATTCCTGGAAATGGAATTAGAAATCCACTGTATTAGTAGTTGTAACTAGTGGTATATCTTCACTAGCCAAACACAATATAAGCGTTGCAAGATGAGCGAGATATCTGAATAAGGTATAATAGTCGTTAAAGTAGTTTTACCCTTGCCACTTCATTGACTGGCATTCTACACACCTTGATGCATATAAAAAAGACTTCATTGTTGGGCAAATATCGAATCTAGAAAGCAGTGAATCTCGGCAAACCAAATCTGCTTTGATTTATATGATGGTATTTGAAGAATAAAAACAGTTCATTTAATTACCTATTTTCTTCAAAACGGCTGATTCGAATTGCACACAAAATCGTGATAATGTGTATCATCCGGAGAAAATTTCAGTTTATTTGGAAAGATTCTATTTTTCAGATTTTCTTGCCCAGCCTAATCTTATGAGGTTTTTAGAAATTTTGAGATGATATTTCTCAAAATTGGTCAAACCGATTCATTTCAAAAACTATACAGTTCTAAGTTGGATAAGTTTGCATGTATGAAATAGTTTCAAGTCGATCGGTCAAACCCTGAAACCTGTGGAGTGCCCACAAAAAACAAACAAAAGAAGCACGCACCCTTCAAGAGTGGTATGGAGACTTTGCTACGCTCATCTAATGAATTAGCATCAAGATATATATAGAATACATATATATATATATATTTTTTTTTTTTTCTTTCATTACTTCACAATGCATTCATTGAAACATCATACATAATATTGATTATTATTGCTATACTATGTTCTAATTTTGATACACTTCTGGAATATTCCACTTACTCAATTTTTATTCTTGTTTGTTGGGAACAAGTTGCCCATTTCTTATACGGTAATTTTACTACACCGTCTTCTGAATTCTGCAGTCGTCTTTGCATCTATAATTTCTGCAAGAATTCTTCATTAAAATTTCTCCTTTCTTCAATTATAATAATAATAATAGCAGGTTGTCTACAGCAACTCCGACCTTTTCCCGCACTCCAGACGCCACCTCTCTCTGTCTATCCAGTCTGGATCACTCAGTCCCCTTTTCGACGTGTCTAGCAGCACCTGCTTTTTCCACCCTTCTTCTGGTCGCCCTCGTCTTCTTGTACCAGGAGGTATCCACGCCTCCAGTCTCTTTGGCCACCTCTGAGGTTCCACGCGCCGAACATGCCCATACCAGAGAAGTCTCTTCGATCCTATACAATCCAATACTGTCCCTTCCACTCCCATCCGTCTTCTTATCTCCTCATTCCTCACACGTTCTGATCTTGAGACCCCACAACTTCTCCTCAGGGAATCCATTTCCACTGCCAGCAACCTTTCTCTACCTCTATACCTTTATACCTATCAACCTCCATATAAATGGAATTTTCCTCCAAATTTGATATTACTCTCAATATATTCACATGATTTTTATTTTCAGTACTATATTCATGAATGTCATTATTATTTTCCTGTAGACCCTACTGAACTTCATGCCAGTATGTTTGTACATGGTGTACTATGTACAATGTATGTAGGCCCATGTATGTACGTATTTATTCAATTTAATTCCAACTGTGCCTCATGTTATTTACAATTTGTGTTCACATATAAAACAAGAATACAATGAATGGATGATGTATTGACCTTGGCTTGGTAGTAAAGGGCTGTGCTGTAGAGCGTAGCCGCGTTCTCCACCGTGATGCCTTGCTTGATGATCTGTTCGCACCGTCTCTTTAGCCTAGTCTCGCAGTACGCGTTAGCCAGGTCCAACAACTCTGCAACATCGAAACAAAGAAGTAGCAGCCGATTTCGTTTGCACCAAACTAGAGCTGGCCGTAGATCATCAATACGCCACGAAGATGCGACCATTTCGAGACACTCTTGATTGGTATTGTTGTTGTTGTTGTTGTTTTTATTGACATTTTTATGGAGAAGTAACATGTTTTCTACAAAAGTGCCCAGAAGGCCTATTTGGCTTGTCTGTGGCATAAATATAATAAATCATAAGACAATCGTGATCACAATATAAAATGTCAATTTATTGTTGGAATAACATCGCTAGGAACTGGAACAAGCCATGTTGGACATGTAAAAATAACAATTGCGACAAAATCTAAAAGTGCTTTGAAGCATATTTTTCCAACATTTCTTCGTGTTTTCATATATTCGATGTTGTTTGATCATGTTTTTGAAAAGGCGACAAAGCGCTACAAACATCTGAATCTGCTAGGTTTCAACATAAGGGCGATTTAGACGATATATTTGAAATAAAAGCATTAAAAGCTATTTTCTAAAAAATATATCAATTGGGAAGTGCACAGTTGGAGTCAGTTGAGGGAAGACTTTTATTTGCGGCAGAAAATTATGGTCACAGACAGCACAGTCCTGGTGTCAAACCTCATTGGTATAAAAAATTGAAATGGGGTGGTAAGATCGTCCTTGTGGTGCCCCGTTCGAACGATCCAATCTTTCATCCATTGCCTTAATGGAGGAACAATGATGTTGAATCAAGTTTCGATGTAAATAATAATACAAAAAAAACAATTGAAATATTCAACAGGTGTGAGAAATCCAAGCTGATTGTGCTGTTGCATACCTAGAGCTCCCTCTGGCAAAAGGTTGACGGTGTCAGCGTAGAGGAACTCGAGGAATGCTCGAAAAACCTCGTGTGAGAACTGAGATATCGTCAGGTTGCTGCCAACAGAACAACACAAAAATAACCAACATATAACGTACAGTTTGTAAATGTGTTTGTAGCCGACCAGCAGCTTACCTCGGATTTTGGTGTGTTATTCATATTGGGTTTGACGACGCACTGTCTGTAGGCCTACTGATGACCGAGATCTAGGTATTTGAGATGGTGCGATGATGAAATGAGCTGGCAGATTATGTACTTACACTTCACATATACAAGCTATGAAAACGCTTGCCCCAAAATGTGGATAGATTTCATTTAAATTTACATTTTAATTTCAGAAATAACATTTTAGGTCACAACAAAATGTGGTAACACACAAACACAACTATTAATGCCCACAATTGCTTCAATGAACAGTTCTTCATTATTTATTATTATTACTTCAAGAATTATCATTTTCTTACAGATTAGAAACGCAACTTGGCCTTTAGTGAGTTATCTTCAATTCCAAATTCAATGGTTCCAAAAATACACATTTCAAGTTATGACAGTTTGAACTATCAAAATATTCAACATCGAGCTGATGAGTCAAAATTTTGTAGGGACCTGAACCATTCTTTAAAATTAGACAGTGATTCGGTAGCTCATAATCATGATTACTTTTTCAATAGGCCTATGTATTCGAATAGTACACACATGAATATTTTCGAAAATTTGAATTATTCGAGTTAAAATCAATGCAGGTTCACTCTCATAAATAATTTTCGTACATTTTCAAGTAATTCAAGTCGAGAAAAGAAACAAACTGTTTTATACGGTATTTTGGTGCGACTTAGCCGTAAGTGACGGCGGTCCCACCTCATACTATCTTCCTGCCAAAGGTCCTGGAACATTGTCCGGAAGTACTGACAGCGGATCTTGAGCACCGCCTTGTGGACGTGGATAGTCTTGCCTCCGATCGTGATCGTCAGGTCGCTGGTAGTCTGAAACAACAACAACACCGGCGGTCAGGGAGGTCGTTTATATTATATTCATTCATATATAGCCTATATTCATTATATTATTCATTTATTTATATTTTTATTCATTTATATATTTATTTATATTGGGTTCAAACAACGCACTGTACTGATGACTATGAACTATTGGCGTCGGTGAATGATGGGATGAAATGATGGGATGACGAGATGAAAGGTCATTTTATTAGATGTTTTTGGTTTGTGGAAAGAAGTTAAGGAAAAATCCCAGTATTGACCTGAACAACAGCTGGAAAACTACGGAAACCCTCTGTCAGGATGGTCGACTATGGCGGAAATCGAACCCCGGTCTCCCGAATGATGGTTCAGTGAGCAACTCACTTCAATTCAAGTCAATGTCCCGGCCGCGATAGTCCAGATATTACAAAAACGGTTCATAGGCCAACCTATGATGTGGGCAGTGAAACCTTGATCTATAATTTTTGAAGGGACCAGGGGAAAAAAACGATGAATGCGGGAAAACGATCAAAGCGGGAAATCATTGAAAATGTTGAAAAACCACTAAAAATTCATTAATGGGAACATTATTCCTTTCATTGTAATTATTACAGTACTGTAATCACTAACCATCCCTTTTTAAGCACTTTTTCCTAGAGTTGCCGTTCGATATGAAAACTCATATCGATTATCGTTTACTTAATATCGATTATTAATCGTATTATATCGATATTTTTTCTCCTAATCGATAATCGTATCGAATGTCAAAATATCGTATCGCATCGGAATAATTGTGTTGAGAATTGCGGTCTAAACAGCTGTGTTGATTGATTCATTGACAAGTGCTTGACCTTGGACTACGTGCAGGACTTCAATCCTAGCAGGGAGGGGTAGAAAGATAACGGGATAGAGGAAGAGGCAGATTTATGACCTGTAATGAAAGTATACGTTACAATATACATCTGGAATTCATCCATATTGTCCGGAATATAAGCCGAGGGTTTTTCTCGAAATTTCGAGTCAAAAAGTAAACCTCGGCTGAAATGCGAATCTCGGCCTATAATCGGTATAAAATACGTTTTTCCTCATTTAAATTGGGCGTACTACACCCGCACACTCATAACAAAGAAATCAACTTGAAACCGCGAGATATTCCACTGAAAACACGTTCAATAAATGTATCATCATGAAGAAGCATGATTTTCCCAATTTCAAATATTTACCAGTAATAAACATAATAAGCACGTTGAGCTGTTAGCAGCATGGTGTGTGTTATCTACTGTGTGTGATCTAACGTCATCTGATCTTGAGGTCTTGAGGAACACTCGTAGACTAACTACCACGTAGCGTGAAAAACGTCTCCGACTCGAGACGGCCGAGCGCCAATTGACCGCGCGGTAGTCTATATTCTCGTCTATTATTGCGCATACCAACTCTGATGCCAATGCAAACAGCGTTTCTCATTGGCTTTCGAGTGCCCAATAGGAACCAAGACCTTTTGCGCCACATGCACTGATTGGAGCAATTACGTAAAGGGAAAAAAATTAGTTTGAAAAGAAAATAATGTTCATTTCGATTATTGAAAATAATCATATTGATATCGTATCGCCAAAATTCAATCGATTATCGTATCGTTTGAAAAAATATCGATCTATATCGATATATCGATTATTGTTGGCAACCCTACTTTTTTCCATTGATAAAAAAAATAACAAGCGATAGAAGCGGGAAAACGATGAATGCGGAAACGATGAATACGAGAGAATTCAAAAGACCAATAGATGCGATGCGGGAAAACGATCGTTCGAGCTTTCAAGAGGCGAGGGGCGAAAATAACGAATGATAGAATCGGGAAAACGATGAATGCGGGAGAATTCAACAAACCGATAGATGTGGGAAAACGATTGTTCAATCTTTTAAGTGGCGAGGGGCGAAAATAACGAATGATAGAATCAGGAAAACAATGAATGCGGGAGAATTCAACAAACCGATAGATGCGGGAAAACGATCGTTCGGGCTTTTAGGTGGCGAGTGGCAAAAATAACGAACGATAAAATCGGAAACCGACGAATGCGGGAAAATTCAACAAACCAATAGTTGCGGGAAAACGATCGTTCGAGGTTTTAAGTGGCAAGGGGCAAAAATAACGAACGATAGAAGCGGGAACACGATGAATGCGGGAAAATTCAACATTGTTTATATGGCGTTTTGGTTGGTACCATACAAAACAAACGATAGATGCGGGAAAACAATCGATCCGGGAACGATAGATCGAGGTTTCACTGTACCAGAATTTTGGAAACTGGAATACTTTCATTTAGGGCAGAGAAGTGTGGGCACAGACAGTGCAGTCCTGGAGTCAAAATTAATTGTTCTTAATTTAAAGTAATTGAAATGAGTGGGTGAGATCGCCCGCCGCATTCAAACGGTCCCACCTTTCATTCTCATCCTCCATTGGGAAACAATGATTCTAAATCAAGTTTCTATGTTATTAAAGAAAATATAGAGTGATAATAATTGATTCGATAAGTGAAAGAACATTTACTAAAACCCATGCTTTATGCACGACTCGAACACACGCCCGACGGTGCGTGAAACGTACCGGATCGTCGAACGCCAGCTTGAGACTGGTGACGGGTGTGTCATCACCGTTGACCTCTAGCGACCTCCACGTGATGCTTGGTGTCGAGAAGCAAGCAAACACGTCGTGGAGAGAGGAGAACGGAGTTTCGGTAGCCGTTATCACGGCCTGACCTGGATAATGCACACAACATTACACGGTCTCATAATAATTAGGGTTGCCAACAATAATCGATGTATCGATATAGATCGATACTTCTTCAAACGATACGATAATCGATTGAATTTCGGAAATATGATTATTTTCAATTATCGAAATGAACATTATTTCCCTTTCAAACTAATTTTTTTCCCTTTACATAATTGCTCCAATCAGTGCATGTGGCGCGAAAGTTCTTGGTTTCTATTGGGCACTCGAAAGCCAATGAGAAACGCTCTTTGCATTGACGTCAGAGTTGGTATGCGCAATAGACGAGAATATAGACTACTGCGCTGTCAATTGGCGCTCGGCCGTCTCTCGAGTCAGAGACGTTTTTCACGCTACGTAGTAGTCAACGAGTGGTCCTCAAGGTCAGACGACTCTAGACCACACACGGTAGATAACACACACCATGCAGCTAACAGCTTAACGTGCTTGTTATGTTTATTACTGCGCGTCAAATAAAAATGATGGAAATTGGGAAAATTATGTTGTTTCTTCATGATAAAACATTTATTAAACGTATTTTCAGTGGAATATCTCGCGGTTTAAGTTGATTCCCTTGTTATGAGTTATGACCATTAATTAGTAGAGCGATAGGCCTAATTATAACATTATAGGCCTATCACTAATTTAATTTGTGCTTTTTGTATAATGATCAATTTTACATCTGCTGTCAAGGGAAAGAAGTAATTAATCATTGCCCAAGAGACTTAGTTCAAAGTGGAAGATATCAACATTCATGTGTTTATACTGAAAGACTTTTATCTACTGCGAAAAATCATGGTCACAGACAGCGCAGTCCTGGTGTTGAAGACCATTAGTTTTAAATAATCAAAATGGGGTGGTAAGATCGCCCTTGTGGTGCCCCGTCCAAACGATCCTATCTTTCATCCATAGCCTTAATTGGGGAACAATGATTTTGTATCAAGTTTCGATGTTATTAAAAAAAAAAAAAAAAAAAAAAAAAAAATGTTATGAGTGTACGGGTGAAGTAGGCCCAATTAAAATGAGAAAAACGTATTTTTGACAGATTGTAGGCCGAGATTTGCATTTAAGCCCAGGTTGACTTGTCTTGAAATTTCGAGAAAAACCCTCGGCTCATATTCCGGACAATATGGATGAATTCCAGATGTATATTGTTACATGTACTTTTATTACAGCTCATAAATCTGCCTCTTCCTCTATCCCGTTATCTTCCTACCCCTTCCTGCTAGGACCAAAGCCCCGCACATAGTCCAAGGTCAACCACTTGTCAAGGAATCAATCAACACAGCTGTTCAGACCGCAATTCTCAACACAATTATTCCGATGCGATACGATATTTTGACATTCGATACGATTATCGATTAGGAGAAAAAATATCGATATTATACGATTAATAATCCTAAACTCTAATCGATATGAGTTTTCATATCGAACGGCAACCCTAATAATAATGATAATAATAATGTATATTCATTCAAGAAACAGTTTTACATGTTATGGAATACGTCAGTAAGGTATAAAAAAGAGACAGTGAATCTTATAAAATAGTGATATTGATGAAGAAAAATCTGTGTTGAAATTGAAAGACTCACTCATCATTAGCTATATCCTGATCCTTGGAAACTGCTCACAGTCTTCTATGGTATAAAATGCTTTTTCAAAAAGATAATTCCTTGATTTATATTTGAAAGCAACATCGTGGGGCGCGGTCTTTATTTGTAGTGGCAGTTTGTTGAAAAATCTGGCTCCGGCAACGGGTGGGCTATTATTGTAGATGATTTTTCACACTTATAATTTGTATGAATTAGATGAGCCATAGCAAAGACTCCCATCTCTCTCTTATGGAGCTTCGCTGTGTATATGTTTTTTTTTGCACTGCACAGGTCGCACGGTTTGACTGATCGAAATGAAACTTTTTCTGTACGTGTGAACTTATTTATAAGTAACAAACTTTTCCATTTTTTTTTTTTTTATTACCAAAATGAATATCAAATACTGTTTTGATGTCATAGTTATCGAATATTCAATACCTAAATTCAATATTGAATCGAAATCTTAAATTGCTGAATCATAATCAAACGCAACCCTAGTTATAACATACTGTTCGAAGTGAGAATAGATACACATAAATGACATGGCATATGATTCAGTTCTGTATAACCTAGCTGATGGTTAGGTTGTTGAGCTGCATTACAAAAATACAGTTATTTACTTTGTTATTCTATATCATTGTTGAGTTAATTTGGTTCAAATTGATTAATCTCATATTTCAATTGATGGTACGGTAGGTAGGCCTACCTTCACCAGGACCCTTACCGTGACTGCCAATTAAAATAACGTCCTAGGCCTAGCTAGCTCCAAGAGACAAGGACTGTGATTGGATGTTCTCTACGAGAGCTGAACACCATGACAATATGTGATAATAACAGAGTTAGGGTATCTTGGAACGCAAAAATGTGACCCATTCCTGTAGCCCACCTCAAGGGCAGTGCTAGGATTTCGTGCTAACAACAATGGAAATACACAAATACTGGACATGTTGCTATGGTACATAGCTTTACTGGTGAATAAAAATGAATCAAAATCTTCAGTCTTTCGGAGCTAGCCATGCCTGGGACGTTATTTCAAGTGGCAGTCGCGATATAGGTCCATGTATTGCAGATCAAGAATTGAAGAAAATCCATTAACAAATGCAGTGAAACATCTACGCATCGTTACCGGATCCATTGTTTTCTGCTTGTATCATCCATTTTTTCTCACCCCACTCCCTTATAATCAATCTTAAATTTTCCTGGATGAATCGTTTTCCTGAATGGATAGTTTAGTTTTCCTGGTCCCTTGAAAAACGATGGATAGAGGTTTCACTGTAAGTGTGACTGACCCCTGCACTGGCCCCACATGTAGACGCGCGACTCCTGCTGCCATGTGGCTGTAATGACAAGTGGCGATCTCGACGATCCTGCCGAGTTCGGCGGCAACGGGCACAGGCGAGCAAGAGTTGTTCTTGGAGCCGGTGCCCAGCTGACCGTAGCTGTTGGCCCCCCAGGCGTACAGGCAGCCGAGGTCCGTGAGTGCAAGCGTGTGCGCGTAACCGCAGGCAACCTGCGCGACCACGACGTGATCAAGGGTCGGCACGCGCACAGGGTTCTGCTGGTTCACGTTGTTGCCAAGGCCCAGCTGGCCGTTGCCGTTGTAGCCCCAGCCGTACAGCTAGCACAAGCAAGTCATTGGATGAGTAGAGCGAAGACTCAATTTCATCAGACTCGAAAAGAATGGAATATTTGTTCGGGTTTTTTTTCTGTTCACGCTTCACATCAAAATATGAAAGTACAAACTCAGTTGAAATTCGGCATACACTTGTGTCTAATTCGATACCCGTACTGTAGGCATATAGTTTTGAGGCGCAATCGGTTGCACCACTCCTGTGAAAACCCATTTTGAAGTTTCAAAAAAACTCCGTAGGGAATCAGACGTTTAGACCTCTATGTCGTCTTTTCAAAAACATGATCCAAGAACACCAAATGCATTGAAATATGAAGAAGTATTAGAAAAACATTCTTTAAGATTTCATCACTTTTATAGCAATTTTTTTCCACATGTCTCTGAGAACGAGGAGGAGGAAGAAGTGTTTTGACCATAGATAAATTGTGATCCTCCATTATGTGGCTGGAAGTCTTGTTGCTTACCTCTCCATTCTCACAGACGGCCATTGAGCACGTCTGTCCAGCGGCAATACCAACCACTCGTCGGCCAATCAAAACACCGCCCACTTTCCTCGGCACACTCTGATTGGCTGTCATACCGGAGCCTATCTGACCGCAGTTGTTCTGTCCCCATGCGTACACCTGCAAGCAAAGCAGGGTTACCACATGTATTATGCATCATGTGATTTGACACCAGGACTGCACTGTGTGACTAGTTCTTTGCCGCAGATGAAAGTATTTAGCATTCCAATTTGTCCGGAACACATCTTATAGTAGATATAGGCCTATGTCAGTATTTCTGATATACTGGTATTAAAGAATACCACAGCACTGAGAGTGTATTTTTATTTTTAATGAATAGGCCTATGCCTGATGACAAGTTTTTAATTCCCCAATTTTAGAGAAAACTAGAAATTACCATCTCAATTTCAGAAATTAATAAAATTATAATTCACTTATTGTCTTAAGAGTCGTGACGCAAGCATTACTGATTCTGTTTATAAACCGAATCGGTAATGTCTACGTCACGAATCATAAACAGGGCCGAGTATTTTTGTTTCTTATTTTCATTTTCAACTATTTTTGATCTTACGTACCTCTCCCGATTCCGATAAAGCCAACGAATGGCGTGAACCGCATGCCACTTTCACAATCTTACAGTTAGGCGAGGGCATGGCCAAAACGCTTGGCACTAGACTTTGTTTAGTTGATCCGTTGCCAAGTTCGTAATAGCAGTTGTGTCCCCACGCATAAACCTCTCCGTCTTTGGCCACCGCCAACACGTGAGGCCCAGTACCGCAAGAAAAGTCTGAGAAAAAAATTACTTTCAAAATATGTAAAATTTTACATCAATATGAATCAAACAAATGACAATTTTGCAACCAGAATAGTTTTAAAAATCTGACGATGGGTTAAAAGCGGCGGTCGCGCTGTCAGGTCGTCGACGTGTACACACGGTCTAATACGTTGCATTCAATATCTCGACAACATTACGTCTAGGATTTACACTGACATCAAGGAGATAGATTGAGAAATGAGTGAAGATTTTTTCGCCCATGGAGTGTCAAAAATAAAATAATAGTCAGCTGTTATTTCAGAACCTGGGTACCGGTATAGACTTTCCCTTCTTAACATGTGTCAAATTGACGAGCATGCTGAATAGCAGTGATATTGGCAAATTTATTGTTTTGTAAAACAATGTGCAGAATATCTATACAATAAAACCATTTGTTTCCGCTATAAATGTTATAGGAAGTCATCTAAGCCCAAGTATTACAAGAGGTAGAGTACGGTAGTGACTTTATATCATGGCTATCATCGATTTTTAGTACAGTAGTTGATTATCGTGTAAAATTAAGTTTCTTGCACATGCACATTGTCATGTCATTTTTGTTTTTTCCAAGTGAGACGGAAAATCAATGGATTAAATTTGGCAACAGTTGATAATATGATAAAACCTACCTTTAACATCAATCCCACTGAGGATTTCAACTTTCTTTGGTACAAGCGTGTTCTGTAGATTGCCAATGCCAAGAGAACCCGAAGCGTTGGTCCAACTTAAGGCAAAAACCTCATCGTCGCTCATTACCATCAGTGCCTCGTTGCCTTGGTTACCAAACACACAAGTCATTCTAATTTTCGCAACAAATTCGGGTTCAAGGAGGCTAAAGAGAGTCCATTAGTTTATTTCCATTTTGCAGACTACCTAGCAGTCGTCACCTATAACAGAAAATATAAATTAGCTGAATAATTAATCATGGAAAAAATATAATTTCATTCATTTGTTTAACTACTTCTTACAACTTTTACAAAATCTCATTGTAATTTACCCAAGATTGTCATCACCGTAACCGCTTCGTAAACGCTTCGTGATATGAACCCACATTATATCATCATGAGTTGGAATAGGCCTACGTAAAAAAATCTAGGTATACCGATAACATTATATAAATCATTAGATGAGCATAGCGAAGATTCCATTCCACATGCCGAAAAAAATGGGCTGGGTTCTTATGTTTTTTTGTTGTTGTAATTTTGTAATTTTGTATGCGGCATAGGCCCTACAGGTCAGGAAAAAATACTTATCGACTTGAAACTTTTTCTACACATTCCTGTCAAACTAGAATAGGCTGGGATTGTTATTCAGAGAAATCAGTTGGAAGGTTTTTCCGAAAAATAATCGGTAAGTTTGAAAAATTCTCATAAGAATAATCCAGAGGAAAAAAATTGTAAAACAAGAATTTTTCAAAAGCTCTCAAATTCTCACCGAATACGAACAATATTATTATACACCTTTTCAGAGATTTTTGCAATAATCGAATAAGAATTGACAAAGAAAACGCAATAAAAGTGTACATTTTATTGAATATTTGGATCAATTGGATTACCAAAGTGTACATGCGACAGGTTGCAGCACTATCAACAAGTTGCAGGAGAGGTTTTTGAATGTTCAAAGTAATCCAAGGTCCGTAGATGTAAATTGAGCTGACAAGTTATTTTTCATTCTAGATATCCATACTTCTAAGCTCATCTCACAACGCGCATCCCGCATTTTCCTAGTAGGCCCTAATCCCAACGTGAATAATATTTCAAGGGTTTTGGCCCAATGCTGAAAGTGGGGATCAACTGGGCATCAAATAAGTATAGAATTGCGATGATTAAAGCATTGGACTTATATTTGTTACAATATAAGTCCATGATTAAAGTAGCTACATGATTTTAGAAGATGCTATCATGGCCAGTTTGACGAATTGATGGGTACTTTACTAATAGTTAGCGGCCTAATATTTAAGTAAGATTGGTGAAACTGGTTCTTCTATTAGAAACAGAAGTAAAATTATATTTACTTCTAGATAATATAATGGATAGGCCCAATCATTGAATGTGTAGTAATGGCCCAATCAATATGTTCATAAGGTTCATCTGGACTCTCAAGCCTAATAGTCTGTATTGAGGGGCTCATTGGCACTGTAAATTAATTTTGATATTTTAAAAACTAACCGAGTTTATACATCCTTTTATAAATCACCAAAATACCACAAAATACACTATTGAATGCTGTTGACAGGATTAAGTAAGCTACTTTTCATTGCCACATTAGCACATGAAAGCCCTGTCAGTTTGTAGGTTAAGACCGTCTGAATCTTTATTTTTTTATTTTTTTTTATTGGGTTTTAACGACGCACTGTAATGATTACTAAGATCTATTGGCGTCGGATGAATGATGAATGAGATGATGGGATGATGAGATGAAGGTTTTTATGGGTAGTGGGAAGGATAGTGGGAAGGAAGCGGTCGTGGCCTATATTGTAGGAACCATCCCGGCATTAGCCTAGACTACAGAGGGAAACCACGAAAAACCCCTGTAAAGATGGACGGTGGCGGGGATCGAACCGGGTCCGATATGTCCCTTCACCTCCCGGATCACGAAGCAAGTGAGCTAACCACTCAGCTACTGTGCCGGTCTGAATCTGTATTTTTAGTATATTGAATACATTTTTTATATGAAACTATGGCTTTGGAACGATAAAATCGTGCAAATGGATAATTATGTGACACAATTCCAATTACACACTGGTTTCAAGCGATTACTATACCTTTAATCTCCGTTGAAAGTATAAAAGTAAATTTTTTGACATCCAGGCATTAAGTATAGAGGTATCACAACTGCTCGCAAGGCTTGTCAGAGGCGCCGTGAAACCGGAATATCTGTTCGCGCTCCTGCTCAAATACGAACAGGTCGGTC
The DNA here is from genome assembly GCA_964007535.1 of Brachyptera risi. NCBI lineage: Eukaryota > Metazoa > Arthropoda > Insecta > Plecoptera > Taeniopterygidae > Brachyptera > Brachyptera risi. Next base: position 17,080 of record CAXFZR010000034.1, read on the forward strand.
AGGTAGTTTCTAGTACCTTCATGAGCCGCAAAATCGCGCGAAACACTCGACAGGTTTCGTAGCGCTCCAAGTATCTCATGCTGGGTACTACTTCTGAAACCGGCTGGCTTTTAGACAATAGGTTGGGGTCTCTATCTAAACCTCTATACTTAATGATCTAGGCCTTCCCAGCAGGAGGACAAATGAAACTGGTAACCGTATAACAACTAACTAGGTAAACGCGGGATGCGCGTTGTGAGATGAGCTTAGAAGTATGGCAATCTAGAATGAAAAATAACTTGTCATCTCAATTTACATCTACAAACCTTGACTTACTTCAAACGTTCAAAAACCTCACCTGCAACTTGTTGATATTTATAGTAACCTGCAACCTGTCGCATAAACACTTTGCAAAACCAATTGATCCAAATATTCAATAAAATGTACACGTTTATTGCGTTTTCTTCATTATTTCTCATTCGATTGTTGTAAAAATCTCTGAAAAGGTGTATAATAGTATTTTTCATATTCTGTGAGAATTTGAGAGCTTTTGAAAAATTCTTGTTTTTCAAGTATTTTTCCTCCGGGTTATTCTTATGAGGATTTTCCAAACTTTCCAATCATTTTCCGGAAAAACCTTCCGACCGATTCCTCTGAATAACAATCCCAACCTATTCTGGTATGACACCAACGTTCAGAAAAAGTTTCAAGTTGATTGATTCATTTCTCTGACCTGTATGCCGCGTACATAATTATGAAAAAAAAAAAACATAAAAACGAAGCCCATTTTTTTTCAGGGTGTGAAATGGAAAGCTTTGCTACACTCATCTAACTACAGTAATATCTTTGCGTATAACCATAGAGATATATACACAGAGGGTGGACTGCAAAGACATGAGCCGTGGTCGTGGTTTAGACGCTGTTTAGCCGCCGCCTAGCTTTCCCGTGCAGAGACGAAGTTCAGACGAGGTTGATCTCGGCCGAGTCACAGCGAAGTGGCTATTCACCGAACCGGAAGTACTTTTGCTGTCTGTGTATATATGGCAACGTCGCGCAACTCACGTCTGAGCGCCTGCGCGTCTGCATGTACGAGTACCGCGAAAAGTTTCAAAAGATTTAAATTGCTCTGCCCAACAGCAATAACCTAATTTCCATTTCACCACACCTTTTGAACCTTTTTAAATGATTACGTTAGATTTGAGAATCAACATTTCACTAATGATTTGAAAAAAAAATAATAAATGAAAAATCAACATTTTACTCATAATTTAAAAAAAAAATATTCAAGATAGTTTCAAGTAGCCTACCATTATTTCAAAAATAATAAGTGAAATGACCGTATATTTGAGAATCAATATTTTTACCCTTAATTTAAAAAAACATTCTTCAACATAGTTTTGAGTAGCCTAACATTATATCAGAAATAATAAGTGAAATGATTACGTTATATTTGAGAATTAACATTTTACTCGATTTGGAAAAAAAATTATTCAACATAGTTTTGAGTAGTCTACCATTATTTCAGAAATAATAAGTAGAGTTACAATATCCATTTGTTTCGTTTCTCCTGGGACAGTCCCCTTTTTGGACACCTTATCTCGGTGTCTATAACTTTTGCGCAGGATTAATTTTGTCACATTCTTAGCAAAAAGTGTTTTTAAATTATATATACAGTTGAGAAGTACATATAAAATATATTTGTATAGAGAAATGAGAATCCATGAATTGATGAAAAATGTATTTATATAAAATATATATTCCATCAACAAGTGGGCTCTAGCAATTTTGATGTGGCAAGTGAGGAAAGCTGATTTCAAAATTCTTGATTTGAAGCTTGCCAGACTAGATTTTAGCTGTGATTACTGATTAGTTAATAATAATAATAAATCTTCTTCATTTGCATACAAGTATAAATATACTGTGGAAGTATGTGATGAGGTGCAAGGTTGGATGGTCACTGACACTAGAAGTAGCACTGTATTAATTTGACTAGATATTTATTTACACTGATGAATAGAATACATGAATGTGAATCGAGACATCTGATTGTCCCAATGAAGTGTGATGTTCACATGATATTTTTGATATTTTATTTCGTCCCGTGGACCAGTACATAGTACATAGTATAGGATAATGATAGACAATAATAGATAATGATAGTTTAATTGTAATAAAGTTAAAATAATGATTAGGTGAAATAAAATAAGCACAAGTAAAATTTCGAGTGGGATTAAAATGGAAGGAAATTATGGTTGAGGTATTCAGAGAGGCTGTAAAAAGGATGTTGGGTTAGGAAGGACTTGAGATTATTATCAAAGGAGGGGCGGGTGGTTGAATTTGTGATGAAGGGAGGAAGTTTGTTGTAGATCAAGGTGCAGATATAATGGGGGCTATTAGTGAAGGATGAGAGAGAGTGTGCTGGAAGTCTTATGCTGTTTCTATTTCTGGTGGAATGATGATGCACGGAACTGTTGAGAGGGAATTGGTTGGGGTGGGTGCGGACGAAGGTGGAAGCGATCTGTATGAGTGTGCAAGGAAGGGTGAGGATACGAAGTTTTGTGAAGTGGGGTTTTGCCGATTTGCGGCGGGACACTCCTGCTAAGATGCGGATGGCTTGTTTTTGAAGGATGAAGATGCGTTTAGAAGAAGCTGAGTTGCCCCAGAAGAGGAGGCCGTGTGACAGGTGAGAGTGCAGGTGGGCGTGATAGACAAGGAGAAGGGAGTTGGGGTTGACGATAGGCTTTAGGCGTCTGAGAAGGTAGCAGGAGCTTTGAATTTTAGTGAAAGTGTGTTGAATGTGAGTGGCCCAATCTAAAGTGGGGGTTATATAAATGCCTAGAAATTTTGTGGCAGGAATACTGGGAATTGTGTGACTATTGATTTTGATTAGGGGTGAAATAGATGGGGGATTAGATTTGAGATGAAAATGAATGAAGGCAGTTTTAGAGGGTTGCAAAGCTAGTTTATTGTTGGAACAATAGGAGGCCATAGCATTTGCTTGTTGATTGGCAGAAGATATGAGGGAGGAGAAGGCTAGGGTTTTGGAAGAGGTAAGGAGATGATTGGTATCATCGGCGTATTGGAAGAGGTTGCCGAGTGAAAGATGATCGGGAAGGTCATTGATATAAAGGAGGAAGAGAAGTGGGGCGAGCACGGACCCTTGAGGCACTCCGCAGCGCACAGATTTGGCTGAGGATAGGAATGGGGAGTGGGTAGTGGGGGAGGTGGGGGTAAGGGATACTTGTTGAGTGCGGTTGGATAGGAAGGAAGAGATCCAATCGTTTGCGCTATCCTGGATACCGTAAAGTTTGAGTTTGAGCAGAAGGAGTTGATGGTCAATGGTATCGAAGGCTTTCGACAGGTCATAGAAGATGCCTAATGAGTGGTTGCCTTTATCAAGTTGAGTGTGAAGTGTGGTTAGGAATTGGAATATGGCTGTGGTAGTGGATTTGCCTTTCCTAAAGCCGTGTTGGCAGTCGGCGAGCAAGGAATGATCAGAGAGGTAGGAGGTGATGCGGGATAGAACAATTTTCTCGAAGATTTTTGAGAAAGAGGAGAGAAGTGAAATAGGGCGATAATTGTTGACGTCGGTTTTATTACCTTTTTTGTGAATGGGGATTACCTTAGATTGTTTCAGTTGAGAGGGAAAGGTGCCAGAGGTAAGTGAGTGATTGATGACAGTTGAGAGAGGGAGAGCAATGAGGTCTATGGATTTAAAAAGAATTGTGCCTGGAATGCCGTCAGTTCCACTAGAAGATTTATATCGGAGAGATGTGGCTGCTTGGATAATTTCGAGAGGGCATGTTGGGGTGAGAAATAGTGGTGGTGGGGAGAAGGGGGATGAAGTGATAGCCTGGTTCAGGCGGTTGGGAGGAAGCGGAGGGGCGACATTTCCAGCACTTATGAAGAAGCTGTTGAAATGTTCGGCTATTTGAGGGGATTCAGAGGTTATTTGACCATTGATGTTCAGGGAGATGGTTGTTGGTGGTTTAGGGGGTGACGAAAGAGTATTGATAATATTCCATGCAGTGTTGCACTTGTTGTTGGAAGAGAGGATGATGTTGTCAAAGTGGCTGCGCTTGGTGGAGCGAATGTTTTTAGCATGAGATTTCTTAAGGGAATTATATTGCTGCTTTAGAAGTGGGTTAGGGTCCAATCTTAGAGTGGAGTGAAGCAGCCTGAGCTCAGTGCCCATTTTTCTGATTTCGTGTGTGATCCACCTCTTGGTGTGAGAATGATGGGGACTTGTCTTTTTAAGTTTGAGGGGGAATGCTCGATTAAAAATAAAGTAAAAGGTATCAAAGAAGAGAGAATAGATGTTGTCCGTGGAGGTGGCAGTCGACAGGTGTAGCCAGTGCTGCTGAGCCAGTAGGGAGCGGAAATGAATCAAGTTGGAGTCTGAGAAGGTGCGTTTGAAGACATCAGGGGACTTGAGGGTGACCTTTGGGGAAGGTGCCAGGTTGGAGAGAGGGATAGAGAGGGTTAGGGCAAGATGGTCAGAGAGTCCACTATCGAAGGTAGATGCTACGAAAGAAGTTGGTTGCAGGGTAGTGAATATATTATCAATGAGAGTAGACGAGTGTGGGGTGACGCGAGTTGGGGTGGTAATGGTTTCAAATAAGTAGAAAGAGTGAAGGGTGTCCAGGAATTTGATGGAGTTTTGAGTGGGAACCAGGATATCAATGTTGAAGTCTCCACACACGAGGAGTTCGGAGCGAGGAAACTGTTTGGTGACTTGGATGAGGACTTGTTCAAGAAGTTCAAGGAATTTAGAGATATCTGCTGAGGGTGAGCGGTAGATGGAGAGGGTGATTATGGAAGAGGTAGATGAGCGGGTCCAAAGGACTCCTGTGCATTCGAAGACTTTATCGATGCAGGCAGAGTGGAGAAAAGGTATGGGAGTTACGTTACAGTGAAGTTTGGAAAAGATGGCAACACCACCGTAGGAAGAGGAGGTACGATAATATATGCTACTGCTGCAGTAGTTTGGGATGATGAAGGAGGTCATGGAAGGGTTAAGCCAGTGCTCAGAAAGGCAGAGGAGGTCAGGAGTGAGTTCAGATGTGAGTATTTCAAGTTCTTCTATTTTGTTTCGAGCTGACTGGATGTTAAGTGCTATCACTGAGTGTGAGACTATGGAGGTGGTAGTTAAAGAGGGTCAACTAGGTTGTTGGAGGGGTGTGTTTGTACAAGGGAAAATTTGTCTGTTTGAGTAGGTGGCTTGAGTGGGATCTTGGAGAAAACGATCTCTGGGATTTTTTTAAGATTATTCTTATCAATGTTTACCAGATTCAGTAAGTTTTTTAGTGGGATGAGCTTGGTAGTACAATCATGATCACTGTGATCTTGTTCAGGTGTGTTTGAGATTCTCGCTGTCGTGTTGCTCGTTACCGATGATGTAGCTGCACTGGACCAGTATGAAAATGGTGTTCTTGGATACTCAAGGGGTTATCTGGCAGGGTCATCTGGCAAGTTGAATAATTGGAACGAGATGCTGAGTTGAAGTTGGTTGAGCGCACTCGTGTGTTGGTTCCATATTCTTCAGCTTGCTTAAGAAACTCCAAAAGATGGGGAAACTCATGTTGTATTGTGGGCTTGGAGCACGTATTTAAGTAATTGTTGTTGTTAGTGACTTGAGGTTTTAATAACGTTGGTTTTACAATAATTAGGCTCATCAGTGGTGGAATTGACTTGGCGATAGGACAAGTTGATCTTGTTAGTGGGTGAGTATGTTTTTCTGCAATATACATGGTAGAGCCTCTTCGATTCACACACTTTAAGATTTTCTTACATAACGCATTCTTTCCTTTGTAGTTGAGATGAAGTCCATGTCTGGTGTAATGAGATCGGGGTAGGTCAGATGTGCTTAAAACTGTAATTGAAGGGAACTTATTTGTCAGTTTGTGGATCATATCATTGATTGCAACTATTTTGTGATTCAACAATGGTTGGTCATATCTATATGGAATGTCAATTAATATGATTTTTGTATCAGGGTTTCGTTTAGATACATTTGAAATTGTATTAATAGCATCCGCAATGGACGATTGATCATTCTTGTCACCGTCCACTTGTATGTTGTTTGAACCACCAGCAATAACTATGTAGTCCGGTACTGGCCAAGATTTTTTGCTCACTTTCAAGTTTAGTTCAATATCATGAAGAATATCTGTCAATTGCGCATTGGGCTTCATGAAGCTTCTTATAATTGATGTGGGTAACATATCTTCAAGTATATCTCTGCACTTCCTGATATGGCTATCACCAAGAAGCAGGAGGTGTTTCTTGATAGACGCCGAATTGTGTTCAGTTTTCCTGAAAGTCTCCGATTTGTGTTCAGTTCTCCTCAAAGTCTCAATCATTGCCTCAACCTCTTTAGCTCGGTTGAACCATTCTTCTCTCTCGATGAGGGCATTTTTTTTCTCCCAAACACTTTTAGCCAGAGCCTCGGTTAGCTGACAAACAGTGAGATGCTCCCTGTTCAAACCTCTCTTATATTTGGAATTAATATCTGTCAGGATGTCAATTTTTTCCAGGAATTCTATTTTGCATTTTCCACAGTCATGTCTATCATAAACCTCAATTTGATCATCTATATTCAATTGGTTCATACTTATAAGTTCGTCATTAGCTTCATCCAGGAACTTGTTCTTATTATTGATGACTGTATCTTCAAGTTCCTTAATGTTGATTTCCAATTGTTTAATCTTGGTTTCAAGAAGAGAAACATACTTCTTACCCACATGAGTGACATATTCAGGGCTAGCTTTATTATATTTTACATTCTTCCCTCTTTTTTTGCATATATGTCGAGGTCTGCGAATAGTTATAGTTGGGTCATCTATTACTAGAGGGGATATGTTATTCTTACTTGTGCTAGTCTTGGCAATAGTTGGATGAGAACGAGACATATGAAGAGTCAACCCTCTGGGCATGAATATACCATCACAGTGAAGGCATTTAGCTGTTCTAACTCGTTTATTGAAGTCTCCTACCTGAGTAGTTTGAAAAACCAATGTCTTGTCATGTGACACATGGTTTTGAAGACTTTGGATACCAGTACTTCCATTTCTCGTGTTTATATTGCATAACTGTGAGGTGGTCGGCGTAGGTATGGGGTGTGCGGGATCCAGGGATTCTGAGGTGGGTTGATTCCGTTTTTTGCCTTGTAGCCATTGATTGCAGAAATCAGGGATACTTATTTTCTTCTTAAGAAGAGTTGAAAATAATATTTCCACAAGCTCACGCTGTGACACGGTTCGCTTCTTATAAACTCCTAATTTTTGAAGCTCAAGTATGACATCACACTCTTTATTTTTGTCAATTTTTTTGACCACATCTTCAAAAAGATGATGATGAGCTGTACCTGCCATATTATCTTATTTTTATTCGTCAGGATCTAGTCTTGGCTCAAAACTGTCACAGTGAAAAATATGCGAATACGTAAGTTATGTTCTTAGCAACGAAATGCTAAAATAAACAAATCGTTATTGAAAAAATTCAATCAAAATATTCAATCACCAAAACACGTTTTATGAAGCTGAATCAGTTGTAAAAATTGTCCTTATCTACTCACGTATAGAGAAGAAATTTCCCTTTCAGTAAATACTCTTCTTGTTCAAAAATTCACAGTATTACTATCAATATTGAATAAAATTACTTTCGTGACATTTCAGTTGATTCTTTCTTCTCAAGAAATGATGACTGTCAACTGGCAACTCACTTGCAGGTTGCCTTCCTGGTCTTTATATACTAGATTCATGAGTAGAAGATTCTAGACTCATGAGTAGAAGATTCCAGATTCATGGTGATTGATGGAGAGTCCCTTGCAGAATTTCCCTGTCTGACTTATGCTAGAAATTTCCCCTGAGTGATCAACCTCAGGAATTCCCTACATGACCCCCTCCCCAGTGTCCCGAAAATTGTGAGGGTCACGAGAGGATCATGAAGTCAGCCGTGCTGGTAGCAAACCGGTCGTCCGGACCGATTCGTAACAGATGGAGGTAATGGCAGGAGGTTGTTCGGCAGGCATTGTAATAGTGCCCGGTTTGGGTGCCGATGAGCAAGCGCGGACTGCGTCATGGCGCACGGATATGTGCGGACATGTCGTGATGTCTTTGTCGTTGTTGACGCTGCTGTTGCAGGTTGACCCTGGTGCAGTGGACCCCCACTGTGGGAATTGATGATGAGGTGCGAGGTTGGTAGGCAGGCATTGAAATTGTGCCCGGTTAAGGTGCTGATGAGCGAGCGCGGACAGCGTCATGGCGTTCGGATACGTGCGGACATGTCGTGACCGACGAGCACTGTAGTGTGTTGAGCACTGAGTCGTGGCCGATGGGCGCTATGTGTTGAGCGCAGTCGTGGCCGAGGGGCACTATGGTTGAGCGCAGTCGTGGCCGACGGGCGCTATGGTTGAGCGCAGTCGTGGCCGATGGGCGCTATGGTTGAGCGCAGTCGTGGCCGATGGGCGCTATGGTTGAGCGCAGTCGTGGCTGATGGGCGCTATGTGTTGAGCGCAGTCGTGGCCAATGGGTGCTATGGTTGAGCACTGAGTCGTGGCCGATGGGCGCTATGTGTTGAGCGCAGTCGTGGCCGACGGGCGCTATGGTTGAGCAATGAGTCGTGGCCGATGGGCGCTATGTGTTGAGCGCAGTCGTGGCCGAGGGGCACTATGGTTGAGCGCAGTCGTGGCCGACGGGCGCTATGGTTGAGCGCAGTCGTGGCCGATGGGCGCTATGGTTGAGCGCAGTCGTGGCCGATGGGCGCTATGGTTGAGCGCAGTCGTGGCCGATGGGCGCTATGGTTGAGCGCAGTCGTGGCCGATGGGCGCTATGGTTGAGCGCAGTCGTGGCCGATGGGCGCTATGGTTGAGTGCAGTCGTGGCTGACGGGTGCTATGGTTGAGCGCAGTCGTGGCCGATGGGCGCTATAGTTGAGCGCAGTCGTGGCCGATGGGCGCTATGGTTGAGCGCAGTCGTGGCCGATGGGCGCTATGGTTGAGCGCAGTCGTGGCCGATGGGCGCTATGGTTGAGTGCAGTCGTGGCTGACGGGCGCTATGGTTGAGCGCAGTCGTGGCCGATGGGCGCTATGGTTGAGCGCAGTCGTGGCCGATGGGCGCTATGGTTGAGTGCAGTCGTGGCCGATGGGCGCTATGGTTGAGTGCAGTCGTGGCTGACGGGCGCTATGGTTGAGCGCAGTCGTGGCCGATGGGCGCTATGGTTGAGCGCAGTCGTGGCCGATGGGCGCTATGGTTGAGCGCAGTCGTGGCCGATGGGCGCTATGGTTGAGTGCAGTCGTGGCTGACGGGCGCTATGGTTGAGCGCAGTCGTGGCCGATGGGCGCTATGGTTGAGCGCAGTCGTGGCCGATGGGCGCTATGGTTGAGTGCAGTCGTGGCCGATGGGCGCTATGGTTGAGTGCAGTCGTGGCCGATGGGCGCTATGGTTGAGCGCCGAGTCGTGGAAGACGAGCGCTGTAGTGTTGTGAGCACTCAGTAGTGGCACATGAGTGCTGTGTGTTGACTGCGGTGGTGAGTTGCCAGTTGCCAACACTGTGAGTGAGTGTTGGTAACAGTTGCTGGTTGATTTGTTACGCAGGTGATGAATGTATGAATGATTCAGAACACTCGCACTTATCACTCGTTTCCTTGTTCACTTGTTTGATCACGTCGGGGTCACCACTGTGGAGTAATTGTGACGAGGTGCAAGGTTGGATGGTCACTGACACTAGAAGTAGCACTGTATTAATTTGACTAGATATTTATTTACACTGATGAATAGAATACATGAATGTGAATCGAGACATCTGATTGTCCCAATGAAGTGTGATATTCACATGATGACTGTCAACTGGCAACTCACTTGCAGGTTGCCTTCCTGGTCTTTATATACTAGATTCATGAGTAGAAGATTCTAGACTCATGAGTAGAAGATTCTAGATTCATGATGATTGATGGAGAGTCCCTTGCAGGATTTCCCTGTCTGACTTATGCTAGAAATTTCCCCTGAGTGATCAACCTCAGGAATTCCCTACAATACAAAAAGGCGATGTTCAGTGTATGACATCAGCTTTCATTCTGGTGTCACATTGACTGGTCTATCACATAACCCTATATTCTATTTTATATCTAAGATGAACAAAACATTTTCTAAATTCTCTTTTGCTCTTCCACCAGTAAGTCTGATTTTATTCTTGATTTAAATGCATGATGTTTCAATTTCTTGTAAGTTGGTGGAACCTTGTTATATAGTTTTGGTGCAATGTATGAAAACGAAGATTGAAATTTAGCTGTGCGGTGAAATGTGGTACGTTGAGTGTTTCCTTATGTCTGATGTTCGCTGAGTGCATGGTTCCCCTGTTATGAATTTTTTTGAAAAGATTCTGGAGTTTTTTAATTGATAACTCTATGGATATTGTTGATGCAATGTGATTTTAGTCTATTTTCCATTTTAAGCCATCCAATTCTGTTGATCGTTTGTGTGATATGATCCCGATCATAATCGAACGCGAATCGTACACATGAATTTTGGATTCTTTATATTACCTTTAATGAGCTGGCTGAGAGGTTTGGACCGTACACAATGTCACAGTACGATAGTTTTGAAAGTATTAGCGCATCCGTTAGTTTGAGTCTAACAGTTGAAGGCAGGAAGTTCTTGACACTGTATAGTACACGGAGTTTTGCATATGCACTTCTGCAGATTTTAGTGACATGTTGTTTGAATTTCAATTCATTATCAAACCATAAACCTAAATTCTTAAAGGTATATAGGTATGGGGCCTAAAAACTCAGTGGCTATAGGCACCTACGTTATTTCACTATGGAAAGTGACCTGGATTAGCCCCTCATTTAATATAGGCTTGGGCCTAACTTATCATAAAACATATGCAGTATATATTAGCCTACAAACGCAATGTCTTGGTCTACAAATTCAATGGCCTAGCCTAAGCCCAGTTAATTTTTTTACGTTCAAATTCAAAGCGTGAAACATATCTAACAGAATGAATGTGAGTTCAGCATGTAGTTTTATTATGTATTATTAACATTATTTTAACCTCGAACTATGTTTCCGTTTTCCACATTAAGCTAGACCAAATTCAATGGCTAGACATGTAAATCCCACCATTCGCAAAGGCAAACCAAATCCACCGGTTCGGTAGCTACACGATGTAGTAACACCAACTTATTTTATCATAATTATGATAAAATAAGTTGGTATCACTACATCGTGGTAGCTACAAACCAAAGTTGTTCGTAACGAATACATCTTTGACTCTTGGCTGCAGACAGTGATGCCACATGTAAGCAGTTCGTTTGGTTCGGTGAATAGAGGCGAAGTGGCTATTCACCGAACCGGAAGTACTTTTGCTGTCTGTGTATATATGGCAACGTCGCGCAACTCACGTCTGAGCGCCTGCGCGTCTGCATGTACGAGTACCGCGAAAAGTTTCAAAAGATTTAAATTGCTCTGCCCAACAGCAATAACCCAATTTCCATTTCACCACACCTTTTGAACCTTTTTAAATGATTACGTTAGATTTGAGAATCAACATTTCACTAATAATTTGAAAAAAAAATAATGAGTGGAAAATCAACATTTTACTCATAATTTAAAAAAAAATGATTCAAGATAGTTTTAAATAGCCTACCATTATTTCAAAAATAATAAGTGAAATGACCGTATATTTGAGAATCAACATTTTTACCCTTAATTTAAAAAACATTCTTCAACATAGTTTTGAGTAGCCTAACATTATATCAGAAATAATAAGTGAAATGATTACGTTATATTTGAGAATTAACATTTTACTCGATTTGAAGAAAAAAATATTCAACATAGTTTTGAGTAGTCTACCATTATTTCAGAAATAATAAGTAGAGTTAGAATATCCAATTGTTTCGATCTCCTGGGACAGTCCCGTTTTTGGACATCTTACCTCGATGTCAATAACTTTCGCGCAGGATTTTTGTCACATTTTTAGCAAAAATTGTTTTTAAATTATATATACAGTTGAGAAGTACATATAAAATATATTTGTATAGAGAAATGAGAACCCACGAATTGATGAAAAATGTATTTATATAAAATGTATATTCCATCAACAAGTGGGCTCTAGCAATTTTGATGTGGCAAGTGAGGAAAGCTGATTTCAAAATTCTTGATTTGAAGCTTGCCAAACTAGATTTTAGCTGTGATTACTGATTAGTTAATAATAATAATAAATCTTCTTCATTTGCATACAAGTATAAATATACAAAAAGGCGATGTTCAGTGTATGACATCAGCTTTCATTCTGGTGTCACATTGACTGGTCTATCACATAACCCTATATTCTATTTCATATCTAAGATGAACAAAACATTTTCTAAATTCTCTTTTGCTCTTCCAGTAAGTCTGATTTTATTCTTGATTTAAATGCATAATGTTTCAATTTCTTGTAAGTTGGTGGAACCTCGTTATATAGTTTTGGTGCAATGTATGAAAACGAAGATTGAAACTTAGCTGTGCGGTGAAATTGTACGTTGAGTGATTCCTTATGTCTGATGTTCGCTGAGTGCATGGTTCCCCTGTTATGAATTTTTTTGAAAAGATTCTGGAGTTTTGTAATTGATAACTTTATGGATATTGTTGATGCAATGTGATTTTAGTCTATTTTCCATTTTAAGCCATCCAATTCTGTTGATCGTTGGTGTGATATGATCCCGATCATAATCGAACGCGAATCGTACACACGAATTTTGGATTTTTATATTACTTTTAATGAGCTGGCTGAGAGGTTTGGACCGTACACAATGTCACAGTATGATAGTTTTGAAAGTATTAGCGCATCCGTTAGTTTGAGTCTAACAGTTGAAGGCAGGAAGTTCTTGACACTGTATAGTACACGGAGTCTTGCATATGCACTTTTGCAGATTTTAGTGACATATTGTTTGAATTTCAATTCATTATCAAACCATAAACCTAAATTCTTAAATGTATATAGGTATGGGGCCTAAAAACTCAGTGGCTATAGGCACCCACGTTATTTTACTATGGAAAGTGACCTGGGTTAGCCCCTCATTAAATATAGGCTTGGGCCTAACTTATCATAAAACATATGCAGTATATATTAGCCTACAAACGCAATGTCTTGGTCTACAAATTCAATGGCCTAGCCTAGGCCCAGTTAATTTTTTTACGTTCAAATTCAAAGCGTAAAACATATCTACTAACAGAATGAATGCGAGTTCAGCATGTAGTTTTATTATGTATTATTAACATTATTTTAACCTCGAACTATGTTCCCGTTTTCCACATTAAGCTAGACCAAATTCAATGGCTAGACATGTAAATCCCACCATTCGCAAAGGCAAACCAAATCCACCGGTTCGGTAGCTACACGATGTAGTGACACCAACTTATTTTATCATAATTATGATAAAATAAGTTGGTATCACTACATCGTGGTAGCTACAAACCAAATATGTTCGTAACGAATACATCTTTGACTCTTGGCTGCAGACAGTGATGCCACATGTAAGCAGTTCGTTTGGTTCGGTGAATAGAGGCTGCCCCAATAGGAACGCGTATTTGCATCACGTGACGGTGATCGTATCTTTTTCCAATTTGACAGATTAGGTTATAGAATATGACGAACTAGAATGTTGACAATTTAAATTGTGAAAATGAATCAGCTTCAATTCGTGAACAGTGTCTATAATGATTGAGAATAAATGGATCAAACAGCTTTAAAATACTAGGGATGAAAAAGAAGGGAAGAAAGAAAAACGAGATTGAGTAGGCCACTCAGGCCTTCAATAACCTATACATTGTAAGTTTAATTAACACAATTAATGAATGATATGTGTCGTCTCTGTGATAGAAAATATGATAGCCTACATACATTATAATAATTATTATATTTCTACTGCACCTCCCTAATTTAATATATTTTTCCACTCTTCAAAGGACATGGTAGTTCGAAAATGTGAACTGGGACATCTCCGATCAGGCCCAGGAGGACTTCAGTATCAACATCTCCGGCAAGCGAGAATAGAAATACTTCGATACGAACAGCAAAATTGGTAGTAGGGCCTACACTTGACACCTAATCAACACGTCTGAATGGTCGAGCAGTATAGTGTGATGGTCGGTAATATTGAGCGTTCGTCGGCCGTGGTTTGAAACTTCTGGCCGGCTACTTTGTTGATTTAATAATGCTTTTTGGTCAATAAGGCTTGTGGAATGGGTATTTTTTGGGGGGATAACATTGACATGAACTAACTGCATCTCGGTGAACGATGTTAATATTCTATCAATATCATGATAATAACGTGAATTATGTTGATGAATTTACTCTTGTTGTACATTATCTGTCTTGTGTGAATTGTGTTCCATTCATTGCTTGAACCCAGATTCTTGACTACTCTGACTGTGTAATATAATCTTGCACTTTGTGAAATACAACATTAGATGGATCTTTATTTGCCATCGTATGGTGTACAATCCAAAGGGCGAGGTTCGGTCTTACGAGTACGACCACTCTGCCACCTAACATTGTCCTTAGAATTGTAGGGGCCTATATCATTACAGAAACATGAAATAAAACAGAATTGGAGATAAATTGTAATAACTAGGCAAACGCGTTATGTGTTTCCGCGTTGGTGGATGAGCTGGAACATATCAACTTATCTTTGGATTGGTTATTATATATATATACACCTTGAGATCCAAACCATAACATCAGTGCCATCTTATTTTCCATTAATAATTTATATGATAATCAAGAAGGCTTTGTTTTAATCGTTCACAATCAAGTGGTGACACTTGTTGCTTTGATTTGATAGGTATCTTAATAGCTTTGAATAATTAACACAAATAACATTATATAATTTTTTACATCGAAACGGCTGATCCGATTTGAGTGAAAGTTCGGAATAATGTGTATCATCATCAGATTGAAATTCTCTGAGAATTTGAATCCTCTCAGATGAAATATTTTTCACGAATGTTTTCCTCTGAGTTATTCTAATGGGATTTTTGAAAACTTTGGAATGAGTTTTCTCAGAAGTGGTTCAACCGATCGCGGCTCAAAACTATACAGCATCAAGTCAGATAGGGGTTCATGTGTGTGCCAAGTTTCATCATGATCTGAATTTCTGTTTGACCTGTAGAGCGCGAACAAAAAAAAAAAAAAAACATTCGATTTTTCAAGTACAGTGAAATTGAGTCTTCGCTACGCTCATCCAATTAAAAACCTAAGGATAGACTTGACATGACTTGTATATTATTCAATCTCTATCAGTGATTGATGTAGGCCTACTAGAAGAAAGTAAGATAAAAGTTAAACCAGTACGCCCCGGGCCTTTACGAGAAACACATAATATTCTAATTCAAAATTCAATCAAGTATTATCTAAAAGTATTGAGTAAAGAAGTATCTTCATCAATGCTTGTAGTGTCTAAACAATCATGAACTGAAGGAAATGATATTCAAAATAAGGTTAGGTTAGAATGACTGAAATGATATAAATCAATTGAGAAAACCATTTTAATGTATCAAATAATTAGTATACATTCCCATTTCGAAAAGTCTTCAAGAGTAATCAGTTGAACTATCATAATTATTTTCATTGTAATAGAAATAATAATGCAAAACCCGCCAAAACGTTCAATTTGCTTGAAAACAATATTCATAAATGGCATCAAAAGCGTTAAGCCACGGTTTAAACTACCTTCCCATCACGATCTAAAAATGGGGTCTTTAGGCCATGGTTGAAGCCATGGCCTTGCTTAAACATCGTCTCTGCAATGGAATTTCTGACTTAGACGGCGTCTAAGGAAGGCCAGGGTTTAAACTCCGTCTTTGCAATCCACCCAGAGAGATGCATCTATGGGTTATTCGTGCGTACAGGGTCGTGTACCAAAACATGGCCGCCAGTCTCATGACGTCAGAGACAGTCGGCCATATTGTATGTTTGTTCCGAAGCGATGTACTGTGTTCTATGGTCTGCATCTGTCATTGCGTGCTATTTGTTGACTCTTACAAGTTATATAAAGCTGGATTCACAATGCGAACTAATGATTAGTGATTAATGATCAACTAAAGTTGACAGATACGGAATCAGTGTTGACGTTCACATTGTGTTTAATATTAGTGACTGACCTTGAAAGTTAACCAACTTTCAACTTTAGTATTAATCATTAGTTTTAATCATTAATCTGACCAATCAGAAGTCGTGAATTCGAAACGACAGGAAGTCAATGCAAAAGGAAGCTATCCCGCTCGATGAACCGCTCGTTTACAGCCTTCTAGCATGTAGATTTCAATTTAAATCTGTCATCTTAAGAAAGCTACGACTCATGAAAACCAATTCTTATTGTGAATGCTCAGTTTCTTAATTTTAGTATTCAGTATTAGTCACTAATCATTAGTTCGCATTGTGAATCCAGCTTTACTGTTAATTTATGAATTGTAATCACACTTAAAATGTATTGGCTTTTGAATTAGACTTGAGACAATGATTCCTGTGCGTGGTAGGAAAGTAGGAGCATCCAAGAAGTGGGGACAGCGTGTATATATTGCTGTTATGGTGTTTGTGATAGTAATACCATTGAATTAAAATCAATGGTAATACTCAAGACATTGACATTCATGGTGACATTACCGGTAGGCCTATTGTTAAACTTTTACCTTTTCCTAAACCAAGTTCGGCATTAATTTCAAGTCTTATTGATAATACTAAAGTACATGATATCAAGAAATGTTCTACGTGTTCTAATGTAATTCTAATGAAATGTTCTAATGTAGGCCTACGCGGTGAATACATTTATGTAAGCGCAGTGACAATAAACTGCGAGTGCTAACAGACATCAATACTAAAACGTATATTTGTACAATACATTTTCGTGATGCAAGTGGTCCCACAGAAGAGCACCCCGATCCATTTCCTGCAGATGAACCTACAACTTTGGTGATGGTATAACTATGTACAAGTTGGTGAACGTGAAAGGGACCAGAGTCGAGAGTCGAGACGTCAAGAGTTCATTGACACGCGATGTCAAGGACCTTCAAATATATGGGCCAAGTTCAATGGGCCAAGTTAATTAGCTGTCATGGAGAGACGGGATAGGTACCAATGAAAGATGCAAATATTTGAAAAATTGATACAAAAATGTACCAATTGCTTTATCGCATATATATATATATATATATATATATATATATATATATATGAAATCTACATATATATATATATATATATATATATATATATATATATATATATATATATATATATATATATATATATATATATATATATATATATATATATATATATATATTTATATATATATCCATGTTGTTACAGCCTCTAGAACCTGGTCCATAACGTCAGCCACGCCCCCTCGCCTGTCGCACGCAACTGGTGGCAACACCAGCTACGTCATGCAAGCCGACGAGCCAATCCGCGTGTGCCAGTGCCGGACATACTACAAGGGGTGCATGAGCCTGTTGTCACAGGGTTAGCGGTAAGGGAGGAGTTTCATCAGATCCGAAGTTCGGTCACGTGACCACACGAACTTTCCGAGTGTCGACTGAGTGGTGTACTATTTATTGTATGTTGAAAAAGTATAAGTCCTTCAGAAATAGAAATTATTAGGGATTTTCCTCACCCCGTTTTATTAATCTGTTGTAGAAAAATAACCAAAGTATACAGCCTGTTATCACAGTGTTAGCGGTAGGGGAGGAGTTACACGAGCCGAAGTGCGGTCCTGTGACCACCCGAATGTTTTTCCGGGATGTACGCAAACTTGTTTAAAGAGATATTATCGTAGGCCTATACAAGTTATTGTGGTATTATACAAGTTTATAATATTTATGTAATAATTAAGTAGAACGAATAGGTCTAGGCCTAGTCCTAGTAAGCCTTTTATGTTGAGTTTTTCGGAAGTGGTGGCGGTTCACCTTCAACGCCTTGAAGGACCGCTTCGAAAAGATGCATATTTTGGTTATGTGGATGGCGATGAAGGTTACAGTGCATTTTTCGATAGCATGAAGGCTATCGGCTATACATTTTCAGTCCGTAATACAGAGACCCACAAATCAACCAAGTTTTTTATAGTATATTCACTGATTAATGTACCACGCCATTTTGAAAAAAAAAATTTCAAGTTTTTCTTCATTTTTTTAAAAGTATATACCTGCCGGCGGTATACGCGACGTTTGTAAACCAACCTGACCCTAACCTACTGTCCACCTTTGTCGTCTTAGTCAGATCACAAAGCATCAACTTCAAGTGAGTAAAAAACATATTAAAACAAACAAAACGCAAAAAGTCCAAACACTACATCATACATACAAACATGATATATCAGAAAACACCTCAATCAAGAATATCGGACTAAAATTAGCGATGGTACGTTGAGCGATAAAATTACCTTTTTTACATTATTAATAGAATGAATGAATAAGCCTACCAACTTTTTTTACAGATTAGGTACCGTATTACATTTTCATTTTTTTCATCCAAAACTCATTTTATTCTTATCTTCTAGACACTTGACAATTGAATAGCCTACTTGTGGCAGAAAATCGAGAAATACTAAAAAAATCAGGCTATTGTTTGCTTGTCGTTTTTGGTGTTTTTCAATTGTTTTTCTACAGGTCAACTACAAAGTGGCCCTTTATCCTAGTTGGGACTGTATAGTTTGGTTATTTTTCTTCAACAGATTAATAAAACGGGGTGTGGCAAATTTCTAATAATTTCTATTTCTGAAGGACTTATACTTTTTCAACATACAATAAATAGTACATCACTCAGTCGACACTCGGAGAGTTCGTGTGGTCACGTGACCGAACTTCGGGTCTGATGAAACTCGTCCCCTACCGCTAACCCTGTGACAACAGGCTCAACACCTGAGCCTGGGCCGACAATTAGCTGTTTCCAGGAGCGACAAGTACTCGGCCCGGTACTGGGGAAGAGGCTTGGATCAAAGCCACTGTCGTGTCCAGCTGAGCGGTATCACGTTCAAGTACAGGGTGCTAGTGTGCCGTGCCAGAACTGGCGTTGAGACATGGCAGTATCGTCTAGTAGCGCTGGTTTGGGTTGGTGAGTAACTTCCCAGTAAACACTGGATGTCCCAGGGACGGTTCATTTTCCTCACAAAATCCCAGATTGTTCCCTAACAACCTGTTCGCTATAACAGAACCTTCTCTGCAATGTATCCTCAGTCTCTAAATTCATGATAACAAATTGACGTCCCAGATACGGAACCATCACGTCACGCAGATGACACTATTTGAACTCAATGACTTTGGGATCGGGGCATTACGTGCGTAGTGTAGGCCTACAAACTCAATACTTAGGCCTATGCCTAGGCCATTAAGTATAGAGGTTTAACCTCTATACTTGATGGCCTAGGCATAGGCCTAAGCATTGATTTTGTAGGCCTACACTACACACGTAATGCCCCGATCCCAAAGTCCTAGGCCTAGGTCTAGGCCATTGACTTATTGGATGAGCGAAGCGAAGACTCAATTTCACTATACCGAAAAAAAGTGCCTGTTTTTTTTGGTTTTTGTTTTTTTGTTCGCGCTCCACAGGTCAGACGAAAATTCAAAATCAGTTGAAACTTGGCACACACATGCACCCCTATCTGACTTGATGCTGTATAGTTTTGAGGCGTGATCGGTTCAACCACTTCTGAGAAAACTCATTCCAAAGTTTTCAAAAATCTCATTAGAATAACCCAGAGGAAAACATTCGTGAAAAATATTTCATCTGAGAGGATTCAAATTCTCAGAGAATTTCAATCTGATGATGATACACATTATTCCGAACTTTCACTCAAATCGGATTACCCGTTTCGATGTAAAAAAAAATTTAATGTTATTTGTGTTAATTATTCAAAGCTATTAAGATACCTATTAAATCAAAGCAACGAGTGTCACCACTTGATTGTGAACGATTAAAACAAAGCCTTCTTGATTATCATATAAATTATTAATGGAAAATAAGATGGCAGTGATGTAATGGTTTGGATCTCAAGGTGTATATATATACTAGGCAAACGCGTTATGTGTTTCCGCGTTGATGGATGAGCTGGAACATATCAACTTATCTTTGGATTGGTTATTATATATATATACACCTTGAGATCCAAACCATTACATCACTGCCATCTTATTTTCCATTAATAATTTATATGATATTAAAGAAGGCTTTGTTTTAATCGTTTACAATCAAGTGGTGACACTTGTTGCTTTGATTTAATAGGTATCTTAATAGCTTTGAATAATTAACACAAATAACATTATATATTTTTTTACATCGAAACGGCTGATCTGATTTAAGTAAAAGTTCGGAATAATGTGTATCATTATCAAATTGAAATTCCCTGTAAATTTGAATAGATTTAAATTTGAATTAAAGATCGCCCTTGTGGTGCCCCGTCCAAACGATCCTACTTTTCATCCTTAGCCTTAATTGGGGAACAATGATTTTGTATCAAGTTTCGATGTTATTAAAAAAAAAAAAAAAAAATTTGAATCCTCTCAGATGAAATATTTTTCACGAATGTTTTCCTCTGGGTTATTCTGATGGGATTTTTGAAAACTTTGGAATGAGTTTTCTCAGAAGTGGTTCAACCGATCGCGCCTCAAAACTATACAGCATCAAGTCAGATAGGGGTTCATTTGTGTGCCAAGTTTCAACTGATTTTGAATTTTTGTCTGACCTGTGGAGCGCGAAAAAAAAAAAAAAAAAAAAGAAAAAAAAAACAGGCACTTTTTTTTCGCTATAGTTAAATTGAGTCTTCGCTTCACTCATCTAATAATAACCAATCCAAAGATAAGTTGATATGTTCCAGCTCATCCATCAACGCGAAAACACATAACGCGTTTGCCTAGTAATAACTACGTTAGAAAGACTGTACATTCTTATGTGAGTCTCTATAATTCTGACAGTTCGAGCTTCACCCAAAAAACAGGGTGTTCTGTCCAGGTGGTGCTAGTGTCGACCGTTGATTAGTAACGCCGACACTAGCACCACCTGGACAAAACACCATGCTTTTGGGGTGAAGTTCGGGCCGGCCGATCACGGTTGCTCTTGTAGAACTTTAACATGGGAGAGAATCTCTTATAACTACAAACTCAATGCCTAGGCCTATGTTGTTCACTTGACAGTGATTGATGTAGGCCTAGGCCACGCCAGGCCAGCCCCAATGCTTTGTTGTTTCGATTTAACATAAATCGATGCTGTAAGCTGTGCTGATCTTTTTTGGGCTAGGGCCTAGACCCTATTGTATGTTGGGTGTTGGATCTATGCATTACAAAATCAATGACCTAGGGATGATGATGATTAGGCCCGGTTGTTTGCTTTACGACCCCACCAACAGCTAGGTTATACGGGGGAACGAATGATCAGGTGATTATGAAACTATGAAGTGATGGTAAATGAAAGGACTTTTACAAAACGGAGTATATATTCGTACGGTCAACCGTATGATTGAGTGAAAATAGATCATACGGTCAGAAACGTCATGACCGTGATGGTTCAGCTGATGACCATAAATCACCAAAATAACGCTTTTGGCCGATGTGACGACTGTAGCACATGGGTTAGCACAGCTGACTCCCATGCTAGGGATCTATGGTCGAATCCCGCATGTGACTTATTCTTTCATTTTATTAAACTGGTTCCTCTAGGAACATGGTCAATTATATGGACAAAGGCAGGTTGCGGACAGTGGTTTAGGCATTGAGTTGTTTAGGTTAGGTAGGTCAGGTTGGTGTATAAACGTCGCGTATACCGCTGGCAGGCAGAACGGAGCTTATGAACATGATATATTATATCATGTTCATTTGGTGACTGGAGTTTATATGAAAAGGTGAATGGTCAATTATGTGGACGAAGCCAGAATGCGGACAGAAGATTAGGTTATTGGGTTAGGTTAGTGTATAAACCTCGCGCATATATCACGGTGCTTATATATCATGTTCATCTATCGGTAACTGGTGTCTGGTGCCCTCTAGCACTGAAAATTACAACTAGACTATCCTCCCGAACGAATACTACTTCACTAACATAAACAACCAATGACAACGCTGACCATACGATCTATTTACGCGTATTCATACGGCTGACCGTACGGTTATCCACAGCCTTCACAATAACTCATGCCTTGTGCGGGACCCGAACCCACGTCCAACACTGACTAGGCCTAGCCTACAGTATCTGAAGTGGTGCCTCAGCTGACCGAGCTACCGAGGGCAGCTAATGACCTAGACATGTATGAAGCAATAAAGCTTCAGATCAACTGATAGAAGTCTGCGTCTGTTATTGGTTACCCATTAAAGGTTAAATCGAGCAATCGGTCTGTGAATATATGAATATGCTGTACTTCCCAGCATACACTAGGCCCAGCTGAGCTATTACAATTTTCACTTATTCAATTTCAATTTCTACACTGCAGTTACCATGCCCATACTGCCCAGGACCAAATTATTGCATAACACGTCCATTTCTTGTCTTTAGCTGCTGTCAGTTTGAAGCGGTATGCTGCAGTCGATGCCTTGGATATGGAACCGACTTTGAAATCGTGAATCTCAAACAAAATTCACGGGAAGAAAAGAAGCTCGAGTCCGACAGCTAATGAACAATTAACCTGAATCCAAAACCGTAAAACTTCGGTTCAGCATAGGCCTACGGTATATTCGTATTATAGCTTACAACTGGATACTATAATGATAGTCATTTTTCTGCAAAGTGTCTATTGCCAGAAACCAAGGCCATCAAATACAGGAAGGTTCAGACGACTCCAGACTACGTGAATATCCAGCAATTACATCAGGATATTGTAAACAGCCCGCATCATGTTTTCGGGGACCACAAGAAATGTGATCCCTACTTTTGCGACGGTACTTCAAAGCCAGGAGAGGAGAACACCGTTCCAGATATGAGGTTGACCGGGTTATTCCAGGAGGTTATGTCTGCTGCTGCACGTCTTGCCCACAATGCTCCGAGTTTGATCCGCGATGTGGACAACAACTCTGCCGAGCATTACAACTCCAAAGTCGCAAAGATGGTTGGAGGCAAGCGTGTTAACTTCACTAAGCGCGACTCGTACAACGTTCGGTGTGATGCTGCAACTGCGTCATTCAACACCGATGGTGAACTGCATCGTGTTGTCCATAAGACTCTCATGGCAAAGAGCCCTGGATACTACACAAAGTCTTACACAATGAAACGTAACCATGTTATTGTCTCGTCGCGTAAGCGCAGATTAAACATGACCGACGAGCAACGATATGGGAGGCCGCCAACTGCAGCGATCCTGGCCGTGACCGATGAACATTACGGAGAAGAAGCAGCCAACCCGAAGCCAGACAAGAGCCCTGAAGATCTCGAGATTGCGAAAACCATGTACCTCGAGACACTGGACTTGGGAGCTGCAGGAAGGAATGAACTGGAAAAGAAGACTCGTGGCCAAAGCACGTCAGACACATGGAAGCTATATCGGAGAAAGATCCTCACTGCTTCCCGGTTCGCCACTATATGCAAGATGCGGGCAACAACATCGTGTGCTTCGGTCGTAGAATCCATCCGATATCCCACATTCAAGGGTAACAGAGACACCCAGTGGGGTATCGAGAAAGAAATCGAAGCACTGGCCCGCTTCTCGGAGGAATATGGAGTGAATGTAACCAGTTCCGGTTTGGTAATAGATCCCCAGTTACCTTATCTTGGTGCATCTCCGGACGGACTGGTGGGCGAAGATTTCGTGGTTGAAGTGAAGTGCTTTTCAAAAGCAAGAGATTCAACGATCAAAGAGGCTATTACCAACAAGCTCATTGGCTCATTACAATGGAGCTCATTACAATGAGCTTGTTGGTAATAGCCTCTTTGATCGTTGAATCTCTTGCTTTTGAAAAGCACTTCACTTCAACCACGAAATCTTCGCCCACCAGTCCGTCCGGAGATGCACCAAGATAAGGTAACTGGGGATCTATTACCAAACCGGAACTGGTTACATTCACTCCATATTCCTCCGAGAAGCGGGCCAGTGCTTCGATTTCTTTCTCGATACCCCACTGGGTGTCTCTGTTACCCTTGAATGTGGGATATCGGATGGATTCTACGACCGAAGCACACGATGTTGTTGCCCGCATCTTGCATATAGTGGCGAACCGGGAAGCAGTGAGGATCTTTCTCCGATATAGCTTCCATGTGTCTGACGTGCTTTGGCCACGAGTCTTCTTTTCCAGTTCATTCCTTCCTGCAGCTCCCAAGTCCAGTGTCTCGAGGTACATGGTTTTCGCAATCTCGAGATCTTCAGGGCTCTTGTCTGGCTTCGGGTTGGCTGCTTCTTCTCCGTAATGTTCATCGGTCACGGCCAGGATCGCTGCAGTTGGCGGCCTCCCATATCGTTGCTCGTCGGTCATGTTTAATCTGCGCTTACGCGACGAGACAATAACATGGTTACGTTTCATTGTGTAAGACTTTGTGTAGTATCCAGGGCTCTTTGCCATGAGAGTCTTATGGACAACACGATGCAGTTCACCATCGGTGTTGAATGACGCAGTTGCAGCATCACACCGAACGTTGTACGAGTCGCGCTTAGTGAAGTTAACACGCTTGCCTCCAACCATCTTTGCGACTTTGGAGTTGTAATGCTCGGCAGAGTTGTTGTCCACATCGCGGATCAAACTCGGAGCATTGTGGGCAAGACGTGCAGCAGCAGACATAACCTCCTGGAATAACCCGGTCAACCTCATATCTGGAACGGTGTTCTCCTCTCCTGGCTTTGAAGTACCGTCGCAAAAGTAGGGATCACATTTCTTGTGGTCCCCGAAAACATGATGCGGGCTGTTTACAATATCCTGATGTAATTGCTGGATATTCACGTAGTCTGGAGTCGTCTGAACCTTCCTGTATTTGATGGCCTTGGTTTCTGGCAATAGACACTTTGCAGAAAAATGACTATCATTATAGTATCCAGTTGTAAGCTATAATACGAATATACCGTAGGCCTATGCTGAACCGAAGTTTTACGGTTTTGGATTCAGGTTAATTGTTCATTAGCTGTCGGACTCGAGCTTCTTTTAATGTATACTAAATAACCTATAAATTCTAATTCAGAGTAATAATGTTTATCCTATATTACTAAATGTTCGCTTTATTTATACAAATGTATATTTGCAGTAATTATTATTGATATACACCCGTCAGGATATATCTCAATTTTCTGTAGGGGGGTATAATGTCATAAAGCGATCATTTTCATTTTTACATGTTATATTAATTAGTGAATCAATTAGAATATACTTTTCAATATTATTATTAAGAACCATTTCAATATAGCCTACGTGAATAGAATTTCTACATAGTTCTGTATTTAACTTATTATCTGTTTAAAGTAAACAATTAATCACTTTTATTAAGAATACTGTGCCTCATAGCAACAACATGTTATTGTATTTGGACATTTCCCTTGCTCTGTATAAACTGATTCACCCTTGATTTTAACGACAGTACTATTATTCATTTCATAAATCTATGACTATTTTGCATTTCAACAAAACTAGAATCATCGACCATTTTGAGACAGTACGATCTACATATTAATTCAGTTACCATCTCTTATTTTACAAAAGTACCAACTTCACATTATTACCAAGTACCATTTCTATTATTATTATTATTAAATGTGAATTAATAAACAACACTGAGATTATTCCGAACTACTGAATTTATACTACATTTCTGGTAAGCTTCAATAAACCTATTTTTACCAGTTTAATATTCCTTCCCTCTTCCTTGTTAATAATTAAACTCCCGGCCTAAGTTCCGGGCGTTCCCATTGTTTCCCTTCGAATTCCGACCGCTCTGAATATTTATGTCAGTAAAGACATTGGTGACAGCTACGCTATCATTGTGAACATTATCGTTATTTGAACTATCATTGATTTATATCTCGCTTTGACAGTCGTCACAGAGATCTTCAATTTTTATCAATTTGAAACGATCAACTTCATCACATGACATCAAACGGTTATTCTGCCTCCAAGCACTTGAAACACTATTTGCAGAAAGGAATTAATCTAGGAAACAAGCATATAGGCCCACGGCAACATATCGGTAGTAGATTCGCATTTCATTTCGGCTCGGTGAGCACAGACCTACTCATTTAAATAACTATGAAAATGCCAAAGTTTTGTCAAGTTTTTGTATTGTATTGTATTGTGGTTACTACATGATTATCAAGTTGAAAATTAGGAAGTCTAGATAAGAACGTTGAGAACACAGCCTTTTTTGTTCGGATCATTCTTCCCTGATACAGTGATACTGGCCTTTCACTCGGGGTATACTTCCCATGTTAACCGATGTCCAATTACCTGTATTTTGGTTTTCAAAATCGCCGATGGTGCCGTTGTTGCCAGACCATGACGTCACTTTCCACAGACATTCAAGTATATCAGTCTGTTTGACAATCCACATCTGCAAAGATACAAACAACTTCTGGAATTTCCGTACGAGAGTTTAAACTACACGCGCATTCTATTGGGCCGTGACTGCGAGTCTAGTAACTTTGTTTATGACAATAAAATGAACGATTTCATTCAATGATATTACGGAATATCACTGGGAGAATATCTTGAATGATGCATTGCTTGACTCAACATATTTATCGTTCAAGTTTAAGCCTGGGTAAGCCTATATAGGCCCTAGTCAAAATGTAAATATGACATGACCTCAATAACGTAGCAGTAGATTGAAAATTTTTGACAGAATGTCGGTTGTTCGAAGTTGAAACTTCAGATATCAGAGTGTAGTATAGGCCTACATACCAGAACATTACGTCATTTTTGCCTGCGCCACGGTCATTCCCTTTCAAATCAACCGAACTATTTCCATGTACCTCTTGGATTCTTATGAAATTTCCTATAGTTGTTAAAAAACCAAGAAAATACAAACGTTCTCTTTTGTTCGGCTCTAGATCTAATAGTTTCTGAGATGCGGCAAGTTGCGTTTCACCAAAAAACTCAAATTTGGGTACGCGTTCCTTTGACCACATTTTTTCAACTTTTCACCCATTTGACCTAGAAGTTTATTTTTTTTCAAATAATGCTGTGTTATTTTATATTGTATGTATAATTATGTGCAAAAAATCATTTTTTCTCACAAAGAACATGAGGTACATCTTAATTTTGACTTTAGTAGTACAGTAGCTAAAGACAGGATATAAGGATGCATTCGGGGTTTTGTGATAGAAACGTATAAATTTCATCACATGCTCAGAAAAATCAGCTCAAAAAAATAGGCTACGGAGGACGGCGGATTTCTCAACCGTTTGGGGGTGCCGGGGGTGGCAATTGAGGGGTGGGCCTGGATGAAATAATTTTTATCTCCAATGTTGTTTCTGATATACATATATTTTCTCGTGAACTATACTATAAAAGAATCGTGAAAAAATAATTTTCAGTCGAAATCAAATTAAAAGATGGATAAATAACAATTTCATTGACCTTTGACCTTTTGTCTGATATGATTTCAATACGAGATGAAACTGCTAGTGTGACCATTCGTTTGAAAGCTGAAATCACGCCGAATCAGAAAATATCATCATCTTGTAAGTGTGTTGACCTTTGACCTTCAATTAATAATTTAATTGACAATTTTTTTGTATTCACAATATCAATTGTGTGGGCAATATACATTAACTATTCGGGGTTTTGTGATTGAAACGTAAAGATTTGACCATATGCTCCGGAAAATTTTCTTATCAAAATAAGCCACAGAGGATGGCGTATTTCGTAACCGTTTGGGGGTGGCGGGTGTGGAAATTCGGGGGTGGGTCTTTGGAAATAAATTTGTATTGTCAAAGTGGTGGATGAAAGTTATAATATTTGACTCGAATTATGCTATTAATGTATTGTTAAAAAATAATATTCAATCCAAAAAATCATCTCCCACGTGAGTTGACCATTGATTAACCTTTGACCTTGCATACGTTATAATTTGAAAACAACAGCAATATGCCCGTGTGACCATTCGTTTGAAAGCTTACATTGCCCCGAATCATTAAATATCAACATTTTCAAGCTATGTTGACCTTTGACCTGTAATTATTCATTGTATGTATTATTTATGTAGTAACATGCCTAAGTGTTCACCAAGAATTTGTGAATGGTAACTTCGTCATTCGCAAATCAAATAACCCATTTTCAGCTTTGGCTATAGACCATGCTCACGAGCAAAATAACGGCATGCTCAAGGGAGATGGAGGAGCGATCGGCCTTTTGCAAAACGCCGACACTTTGTTGAGATGGCTAATTGCTGGACCAGAAGTAAAGCTCCTGGTATCGGAGTTTGAAGACGTTTCAACCCCTGAATCGGATGATCATAGGCATCATGAACAGAAGAAAAGCTTCCAGACTGGCTTTGCGAAGGACGTGACCAGCCTGGTAGAAGCTTTTGAAGGCATGGGCAACCCATTTCAGGAGAGTAGTGTTGATGTTTTGCGACTACATACAATGGAAATTATGCCGAAGGCAGTTTCTGACACAATCAACAGTATTGAGGCAACTGGAAGAGAGAAGTTCAACTTCTACGAAACCCGATTAGAAAAGAATGGAACTGTTATCAAGGACGTCATCAAAAAGACGAAATTGTGCTTGTTTTCAAAACCAAAAATCCAAAATAAAAGCTTTTTGAAAACAAAAGTTAACAGTCTTAAAGGGAAAGTTAACTTGTTATTTGGAGATTATTTGTAGATTGCAGATTTGTATTCTATTCACAATTTCAAGATATACAGTATTTTTTATTTTTTCTATAAGTTGACGCGTCCGGGAGAAAAATGCAATGGTAGTATTTGCTAATTCCTGGAAATGGGGATCTGTGACGTACGGTGGTCAAGTCGCTCTCCTCCCCACACAATGATCCATTCATTCAGTTTCCCGTTAGTTACGGTATACGTGAGACGTATTGTCGTAGCTCTATGCTAAGTGCAATGCCCGGTTGTTGTGTATTCGGGTGCAATAACTATACAGAAAAAAATATTAAACCAGTGCGTTATCACTCATTTCCTAATCATCATAGATCACCAAAACAATTCGCTATTTGGATTAAAAAAGACATATGACAAATTTTAAACCGTCGAAATTTTCTTGAAAGCGATTATACCTACATGGGGACATTTTACAATGTCAATTAATGCCGAATGCATTTAGATTTGGTCCACGTTTGAAACCGGGTGCAGTGTCATTTCAGAATTTGAAAGGCCAAAAAACGGGAGCATCATATGAGATAATGACAAAAATCTCAGACTTGCTCGAAAATGAAGACTGACACAATTTCAGAAGAATATAAACCACATCAAAATTTCAAGGTTTTGAAATGTTTTTTTCATGGTTTTGTATTATTGTGAACATTGCACCTATTCCACGTTCAACGATGCAAGAATTAAAAGTTAAAACATAAACATTACTCGCGTTGCGCACCTCAGAACACATCATAATGAGGAGCATAATATATGAGAGTTCGAAGGATTTTTTCACATTTCAAACTATTATCAGGAAAATATTCCAACTTGAATTATGATATATATATTTTTTCTTAATAACATCGAAACTTGATACAAAACCATTGTTCCCCAATTAAGGCTGTGGATGAAAGATAGGATCGTTTGGACGGGGCACCACAAGGGCGATCTTACCACCCCATTTTAAGTGTTTATAACCATGTTTATAACCAATGCTTATAATTTGGTTAATCTCAGCCGGCCACTCAGTATTTATTGCCTTGTTGTGACGCAATAAACCCTGTATAATTTGACTAGAGTTCTTCTGGATATTGTTCTCTCATTGCTTGCCGACACGACACTAGACGGAATAATTACTATATTGTTGCCTTTCCCAAGTGACGTATTTGAATGAATCCTAATTACGAATTGCTTGTAACATAATCGCCACACTTTGTTTGGGGGTATATCGTCGATAAGAGCTATTCTCTTTCTCCTACTCGTGTTTTGTTTTCAATTATTTGGTAGCGTAACGTATTGAGTACCGTACATATTTAGATAAAATTATCGAATGCAAATCTGTATTTTGTGTTACGCAAATAAAATTACATCTAACCTTTGAAATAGTATACGTTCACATTCTCTACAACACAAGCTTTCGTGGACGGTTGGCATAACTTTGCACTTATCACACATACACCATAAACGATGCTCACGTCTTCCTAGACATCTTGCCGTCAACCTGTGCTCTTCTATAGCTTGCACTACCGGTACTTCCATTTCACTATCTGAATACTCGGGTTCGAATCGATACGGTTGGATTGCCCGATCAGTCATATCCAATATAAATTTAAATTCAATAAGTATTAACGTTAGCCCAAGTTTGGTTGAAAAACTTCCGGTAAATTAAAATCAATATAGCTCTAAATATAAACTATATGAGCACATATGAAATACACATTTTAAGATTGAGAGTGATTAAATAACATAACACTGCTTTACGAATTATTGTATTCATGCAATTGCAAATACGCAATTCAAAAACCATAAGCCAAGGTCGACAATACGTCTCTAGTTGTGAAGTCTGAAACAAACTATAAGTGCATGTATTGTTCGGGAATTTAAAGTTCTCAGAACCACGTGAATGGCAGAATTGCACCTGCTAAGATGGGAGTGGAATGAATGACTGACCATGGCTAGTCAACAATTCAACAAAACTTTTGTTTTCAAAAAGCTTTTATTTTGGATTTTTGGTTTTGAAAACAAGCACAATTTCGTCTTTTTGATGACGTCCTTGATAACAGTTCCATTCTTTTCTAATCGGGTTTCGTAGAAGTTGAACTTCTCTCTTCCAGTTGCCTCAATACTGTTGATTGTGTCAGAAACTGCCTTCGGCATAATTTCCATTGTATGTAGTCGCAAAACATCAACACTACTCTCCTGAAATGGGTTGCCCATGCCTTCAAAAGCTTCTACCAGGCTGGTCACGTCCTTCGCAAAGCCAGTCTGGAAGCTTTTCTTCTGTTCATGATGCCTATGATCATCCGATTCAGGGGTTGAAACGTCTTCAAACTCCGATACCAGGAGCTTTACTTCTGGTCCAGCAATTAGCCATCTCAACAAAGTGTCGGCGTTTTGCAAAAGGCCGATCGCTCCTCCATCTCCCTTGAGCATGCCGTTATTTTGCTCGTGAGCATGGTCTATAGCCAAAGCTGAAAATGGGTTATTTGATTTGCGAATGACGAAGTTACCATTCACAAATTCTTGGTGAACACTTAGGCATGTTACTACATAAATAATACATACAATGAATAATTACAGGTCAAAGGTCAACATAGCTTGAAAATGTTGATATTTAATGATTCGGGGCAATGTAAGCTTTCAAACGAATGGTCACACGGGCATATTGCTGTTGTTTTCAAATTATAACGTATGCAAGGTCAAAGGTTAATCAATGGTCAACTCACGTGGGAGATGATTTTTTGGATTGAATATTATTTTTTAACAATACATTAATAGCATAATTCGAGTCAAATATTATAACTTTCATCCACCACTTTGACAATACAAATTTATTTCCAAAGACCCACCCCCGAATTTCCACACCCGCCACCCCCAAACGGTTACGAAATACGCCATCCTCTGTGGCTTATTTTGATAAGAAAATTTTCCGGAGCATATGGTCAAATCTTTACGTTTCAATCACAAAACCCCGAATAGTTAATGTATATTGCCCACACAATTGATATTGTGAATACAAAAAAATTGTCAATTAAATTATTAATTGAAGGTCAAAGGTCAACACACTTACAAGATGATGATATTTTCTGATTCGGCGTGATTTCAGCTTTCAAACGAATGGTCACACTAGCAGTTTCATCTCGTATTGAAATCATATCAGACAAAAGGTCAAAGGTCAATGAAATTGTTATTTATCCATCTTTTAATTTGATTTCGACTGAAAATTATTTTTTCACGATTCTTTTATAGTATAGTTCACGAGAAAATATATGTATATCAGAAACAACATTGGAGATAAAAATTATTTCATCCAGGCCCACCCCTCAATTGCCACCCCCGGCACCCCCAAACGGTTGAGAAATCCGCCGTCCTCCGTAGCCTATTTTTTTGAGCTGATTTTTCTGAGCATGTGATGAAATTTATACGTTTCTATCACAAAACCCCGAATGCATCCTTATATCCTGTCTTTAGCTACTGTACTACTAAAGTCAAAATTAAGATGTACCTCATGTTCTTTGTGAGAAAAAATGATTTTTTGCACATAATTATACATACAATATAAAATAACACAGCATTATTTGAAAAAAAATAACCTTCTAGGTCAAATGGGTGAAAAGTTGAAAAAATGTGGTCAAAGGAACGCGTACCCAAATTTGAGTTTTTTGGTGAAACGCAACTTGCCGCATCTCAGAAACTATTAGATCTAGAGCCGAACAAAAGAGAACGTTTGTATTTTCTTGGTTTTTTAACAACTATAGGAAATTTCATAAGAATCCAAGAGGTACATGGAAATAGTTCGGTTGATTTGAAAGGGAATGACCGTGGCGCAGGCAAAAATGACGTAATGTTCTGGTATGTAGGCCTATACTACACTCTGATATCTGAAGTTTCAACTTCGAACAACCGACATTCTGTCAAAAATTTTCAATCTACTGCTACGTTATTGAGGTCATGTCATATTTACATTTTGACTAGGGCCTATATAGGCTTACCCAGGCTTAAACTTGAACGATAAATATGTTGAGTCAAGCAATGCATCATTCAAGATATTCTCCCAGTGATATTCCGTAATATCATTGAATGAAATCGTTCATTTTATTGTCATAAACAAAGTTACTAGACTCGCAGTCACGGCCCAATAGAATGCGCGTGTAGTTTAAACTCTCGTACGGAAATTCCAGAAGTTGTTTGTATCTTTGCAGATGTGGATTGTCAAACAGACTGATATACTTGAATGTCTGTGGAAAGTGACGTCATGGTCTGGCAACAACGGCACCATCGGCGATTTTGAAAACCAAAATACAGGTAATTGGACATCGGTTAACATGGGAAGTATACCCCGAGTGAAAGGCCAGTATCACTGTATCAGGGAAGAATGATCCGAACAAAAAAGGCTGTGTTCTCAACGTTCTTATCTAGACTTCCTAATTTTCAACTTGATAATCATGTAGTAACCACAATACAATACAATACAAAAACTTGACAAAACTTTGGCATTTTCATAGTTATTTAAATGAGTAGGTCTGTGCTCACCGAGCCGAAATGAAATGCGAATCTACTACCGATATGTTGCCGTGGGCCTATATGCTTGTTTCCTAGATTAATTCCTTTCTGCAAATAGTGTTTCAAGTGCTTGGAGGCAGAATAACCGTTTGATGTCATGTGATGAAGTTGATCGTTTCAAATTGATAAAAATTGAAGATCTCTGTGACGACTGTCAAAGCGAGATATAAATCAATGATAGTTCAAATAACGATAATGTTCACAATGATAGCGTAGCTGTCACCAATGTCTTTACTGACATAAATATTCAGAGCGGTCGGAATTCGAAGGGAAACAATGGGAACGCCCGGAACTTAGGCCGGGAGTTTAATTATTAACAAGGAAGAGGGAAGGAATATTAAACTGGTAAAAATAGGTTTATTGAAGCTTACCAGAAATGTAGTATAAATTCAGTAGTTCGGAATAATCTCAGTGTTGTTTATTAATTCACATTTAATAATAATAATAATAGAAATGGTACTTGGTAATAATGTGAAGTTGGTACTTTTGTAAAATAAGAGATGGTAACTGAATTAATATGTAGATCGTACTGTCTCAAAATGGTCGATGATTCTAGTTTTGTTGAAATGCAAAATAGTCATAGATTTATGAAATGAATAATAGTACTGTCGTTAAAATCAAGGGTGAATCAGTTTATACAGAGCAAGGGAAATGTCCAAATACAATAACATGTTGTTGCTATGAGGCACAGTATTCTTAATAAAAGTGATTAATTGTTTACTTTAAACAGATAATAAGTTAAATACAGAACTATGTAGAAATTCTATTCACGTAGGCTATATTGAAATGGTTCTTAA
Source organism: Brachyptera risi (assembly GCA_964007535.1). Taxonomy (NCBI): domain Eukaryota; kingdom Metazoa; phylum Arthropoda; class Insecta; order Plecoptera; family Taeniopterygidae; genus Brachyptera; species Brachyptera risi. The sequence continues at coordinate 51,162 of CAXFZR010000034.1, forward strand.
TAATAATATTGAAAAGTATATTCTAATTGATTCACTAATTAATATAACATGTAAAAATGAAAATGATCGCTTTATGACATTATACCCCCCTACAGAAAATTGAGATATATCCTGACGGGTGTATATCAATAATAATTACTGCAAATATACATTTGTATAAATAAAGCGAACATTTAGTAATATAGGATAAACATTATTACTCTGAATTAGAATTTATAGGTTATTTAGTATACATTGATCAGCAGTGACATTAAGAAAATAGTTAATTTGATAATGATAATGATTCATAAGAATTGATGAGTAATACGAATATATTAAATTAAAATCGGACACGTATCAATATGAAAACAAATAGTAAGAATTAAATATTTGAAGCTTTACGTAACATTTAATTTCACTTTGATGATATTGAGATGTTAAATGTAATTGATAACGTAAAAAAAAAGTATAAATCACTTTCTGCATGAATGCATATAAAAATCACATTTGCGTTTGTAGATTATGTACTTGAAATTGGAAGTAAATTAATTTTCACTGAAATTTGACAAATTGTTCACTATTCGTAGACATTAGAGGTTCATAACAATAACTTCGAGTTTAACACTTGGTTCATGAGGATAAAATGAGGCTGGGTTGAGTTACCACTCTCGCTTACTGCACTTTGATTTGTAGACTTTGAACTTGTTGTAAATATGGAGTTTCGCTTCTTTGAGATGATAACGAATACAACGGAAGTTGACGAGTCGTACAGCTGTGTGATCGTGATACCAGGTCCTCCGGGTGTTGCTCCCTTTGTTTCCTTCATGGCCAGTGGCGAAGCATTGTGATGTCCTCTGAGGTCCTTGAGTAGTTGACAATCTATAAAAATGGAAATAAAGAGCAGTTAAAAGTTGCTAAAGAAGGTAATAAGATAAAATAAAATGTGATGATGTTGAGCATTTAAATTCCTTAATAGTTCATAGGTATACTATTTATTTCTGAAAAATGATATTCAAATAATTTAGATGGTATTACAATATATGATATAAAAATGTAGGGCCCTAAACAGATAATAGTAATATGATATACAATTTCATTTGAAGTGGATAGGTCGTACATACAAAGATAAATATTAAACGAGTAAAAGAATCATAATGTAAGATAATGGTATATGAATATAGATAATATGTGCATTGAAATGCAAGCTAAAGATACAAAATATTTCCTAATGTCAAGTTAATAAAAGTAAGATAAAATTATGCGGGGTACATTAAATATTCTATTATTATAGGTTATGTGTTAACGTTATTATTCTCAAATTATTAATTATTATATTTTTTTTTTTTTTTCTTTCTTTTTTTTTCTTCATATATATATATATCTATAATGTGGTGATTACATGTGATTATAATTGTAAAGTAGAGAATTTAGATAAAATTAATCTAAGAAAAATGATAAGAATAATAATGCTAGAATTCGTAAAATAAAACAAGAATATAGTTAGGGAGATCGAAGCATAGATTTAATTGATCAGTTAATATAATATGTATACGTATATAGATAGATCTAAGTAATAGATGACAAAAATTTTTTTTTTTTTTATTTATTCATTTTTTTCTGTTTTTTTTTTTTTTCTTCTTCTTTGTGGGGGGGGGGGGGGGGGGGGGGATGCTGAATAATATATATTTGAGGTGGGAATTAATGACGTTAATAATGATGTATGTAGTGATAGTTATGAAAAATATAGTTTAACAAGAAATTTAGATTTTAATGAATGTTATGGTAGGTGGAAGAATCAGAACTTTTTGTTTTTTGAAAGAAGTGAACTTATCTTATAAATGACTGAAGCGGTGACGTGATGATGTAGACTGGAATGCTGAGTTGACAATGTAGAGATGTTGGTGACGGCGTTAATCCCAAGATTCCGGGGGCGACGTTGGGTTGAAGTGGTAAGGGTGAACAGGTTCGTTATATTGTTGTTGGAAATTTTCTATGGCGGTGTAAATAAGATCTCGTAGTCGTATGTATTCGTCCAATAGGTAACAAGAGTCGCTCATAATGGGCTCCACATCGTCCTGAAATCCCTCATCATCCTCCTCCTCTTCCTCTTCTTCATTATCTCCATCGTCCTCTTCTTCCCGATTTTGTAGAACATTCAATTGATCTTCGACAACATGGATCAATTTCTCCATGTTGAATATATGGTTTCTAGCCCGTGTTTTATTATCTTGAAGATATTGGAGATACTGCTCCAAATCGAACTCTCCGTGGATGTCGATAAAGATGGGTTCGTTTTCCATCGTAGATATAGTATTGACTGTTAGCACGATATTTAAAGACTGGTCGTCAGCTCAATGTGGAGGATTGCTTTTATAGACATGGAAGGGTTGTTTTTCCTAATTGTACTGACTTAAGGGGGGGGGGGGGTAAAAGTATGAGTAATTATGTTATCGAAGTACTTGTCTTGGAATTATATTTAAAGTGGAGATGATTGTATTGATTGGTCATCGGTTCGTTGTTGATTTGGGTTTTGTGGTAATGGCATAGATGACTGGTGATTGGGTATTTTACATGGGCATAATTTTCTTGTCAAGGTGTGACGAAAGAGAATTAGAAGTATGATTATTGGAAGTAAAATAATTGAATAAGAAATATGTATGGTAGGTGTGTAGGTATCATACCAAGTTGTTGGAAGTTGGGTATTTAGTAATGATAATTCATGTTGCCAAGCTTTAAATGATAGAGTTTTTGGTGGAAGGGGTGATTCGTTAAGTATTTCTAACAATTGGGTTATATCTTCAGTAGTAGCGTTAATGGGAGTTTTAGTCGTATCTTTATAATAATGTGCGTTTAATAATGTGACGAGATCATCTATGGGGGGAATGTGAATTTGAAACTCACTGGTGATATGCAAGGTATTGGTTGAGTGTGCAAGTAGAATGAATTTATCGTTTAGAACCTCACAATTAGGGGGAATTGTTAGTAAACCAGTACCTGTGATAATAGTTTGATTTAGGGATAAAGTGTCCATGTATTTGTAGTGGGGGCAATGGACGAGGATTGATTCCCTGATGACACTGTATATCCATGTGTTACTTTTCAAAGGTCGTATAAATGTGGGTTGAAAGTGTAATATGACTTCTGATGTGCAAAGTTGCATGGCAATTCCGGTGTTTCCCATAAATAATGAATGTAAACAAGTTGTGTCATGTGCACGTCGAATTTGGGTGGATGGAGTGCATATTTTAATGATACCTGGGTGACAGTTAATTATGTTGTCAGTATCAAGTTCCATAAAATATTGCCTATCCGGTGTGATTGCGAAATAGGGAGAGGGGGAGTGTATGATCATAGCCAAAGTTGAATTATGTAAGAGAAAAGGTAAAGAAATTGCTTGATACAGGTTGAAATAAGTGTTTTGATTTTTTATGGGAATACTAACGAAAAGTCGTAATTTATTTTGTACGATCGCGAGGTTAACGGTCGCAATCGTATAATAAAGGTACATTTCGTCGATGTGAAGATTGGTGAGAAGTGAGAGGTTGGGTGTTAATTTGGATTGTATGGTGGTGAGGAGGGAGAGTAAATGTGTAGGTGTTATGAAATAAGGACTTAATTTGTTTAAAGCGGTAACGGCAATTGCGGATTGTAATTGGTTGAGATCCGATCGAATTGTATGTAACATCATCTCAATTGAACGTAATATGGACGTAACCTCGAAAGTGAGTAGTGTTACATATTCATTCCGTCGTTTTACTGTAATGAATTGTTGTTGTAAAGAAGTTATTTTTGTGTTTATAGTTTTGATTACTCCTGCTAATTTTTTAATATTATCAGTGTTTTTATGTCCTGTTTGGTAACTGTCGTTTATGTACGTGAGTTGTTCGTGCATTAAGTGAATTATGCTGTTAGTTGTTGAGTTAAGGGTGTTTACGCGGTTGTTGACATGAGATAAATGTTCGTCGGTAGCCACACCAAAAACATAGTGGAGAACGTCTCCACCTACATCAATTAAAGAACGTTTAGCTCGGATTTGGGTAGGTGTAAGTGTGTACAGTATTTCTTCTAATGTGGTGTTGAGATTAGTTGTTTGTGTAAAAATTGACGCAATTTCCCTATCAATAATGGATTTAGTTAGAGATGACATGTTATTGGGTCCGTCCGTAATGTTAGAAGTGTTGATGGATGTAATTTTGTTGAGCGTTTCGAAGAAGGTGGTAATAACGTTTTGGTGATTTTGTAAGTTAAAGTCTACCGTTAGAATCCATCGGGAGCTTGTCATAAGAATGTCATCGCTTTTGAGGAACACTAGTCCTTTGTCCAAATTCGGTGCTGCCGCTACGGGCGAGAGTTGATACACGCACCATAGGATGAATATGGATCTCCATGTTGTACTGGTCATCGTAGTGGTATGGTTTTGCTATAACAATTATATCAAATTCTCGGTTTCTACACGAGGTTATACATGTTATGAGGATATTAAGTTTCATTGAAATAGTGAGTTGTTATTGATATGTATTGTACAAATGGGTATTTCGAATCTAGTGATAAAAGTTGCTAAAGTGATAATGACTAATTATTATGACTAGGTGTACTTGAGAAGTAAGAAATTCATGATTAGTCATAATTTTGGTTATAGAATAAGTGCAGGCCCTATACAATAATATACTCTGCACTATATATATATATAAATATGGGGTATTGTCACTGAATTGGTAGGCTTATAGTTAGAATATGATAATATACAAGATACATAATAAATGAATAGGTAATATATCTAAGTAAAGATAGGGTGAAAAAAGTCTATGAGAACATAATAATATAGAAAGATTACAAAATAATACATGAAAAAAAATCTTTCGCTTTAATTTTATTTATGATTCATTAGATTTATATCTTGATCGACTTTTGGTTCCTGCGGTATAAAGGGGGAGGGGCTTACATTATTTCCTACGAGGTTTGGGTAGGAACTGATCTATGCTCTTAGAGCTGAAAGGTGAGAATTTTCGTGGGCGGCGTAGAATATCACGTAATTGATATGGAGTACGTTGGGAACGAGATGTAGAAGGAGTGGTAGTTTCGAGAAGTGGATTAGGTTGATGAGTTATAGGAGGGGGTGGCGTTGTGGGAATAAATGGTACGGGTGCCACTAAGGGTGTCGTTGGTGTGGAAAATGGGGGTATTGGAGGAGGATACATATATGGTTGTTTACGTTGAGATGTGATGGGGGAAAATGGTGGTGGAGAGGGGGAGAGACTTAGTGGAGATATGTGAGGTGGCGTGGGGGGTGAACTTGGTGGTGGAGAGGGGAGGGGGTTTGGTGAAGGTGTGTGAGTTGAGGTACTAGGTAACGATGACGATGTGAACCGAGGTGGCGTTCTAAGGTTGTCTGGAGGGAAGTAATCGTCCCTGGGGTCGAACGTATCCTCTGGTGGAGGTGCCGTAACTGGAAGGTGATGTGGATCATCGACATCCTCTTGGGTGGCGATGTCATCAATAAGTGTGAAGTCGTCGTTGAATGAATCTGGGTGGAAGGTGTGGAATATTTTGAGTCGATTAACGTTGACTTTTTGTATCTTCCCTGTGTAGACGTGACGTATGACTGCTGTAACTGGTGTGGGTATTTCCGTGATACGGTGGGGTCCATCCCAGTATTTCGCATGTTTTCTCGTGATTTGTTTAGGGACTACGGGGGTGAATAAAAACACGAGATCGCCCAATTTTAATGTGACTGGCTTTGTATTGCGATCATAATATTTTTCTTGGCGTTCCGCACTTTTCTTGATATTCTTACGTACAATTGCATGTGCTTTGGCGAGCCGTTCATGGAGTTCAGTAGGGTAATGTTGCGTAGCTTCGTCTAGTAAGCGTGACGGTTGGATAATGTCGTCAAACGGCAGGTCTATATCTCGGCCGTAAAGAAGGTAGAAGGGAGAATATCCTGTACTCGTGGAGATTGTGCTACGCATTGCTAGTAAAACAAACGGTACCATTTCATCCCAATCATTGTCGTCGACAAAATGTGACATAATATTATTGATCACAGCATGCGTTCTCTCTTGAGCTCCGTTACATTTTGGATTGTACGCTAGGGTAGAGAGATGTTTAATGCGTAATAGTCGGCATACTTCGTTAAACATTTTACTTGTAAACTGAGCTCCCATATCGGTAAGCAGTGTTTCGGGTGTGCCAAATTTAGTTAGTACTTCATCCACAAAAGCTTTTGCTACCGATTGATACGTCTGATTATGCATGGGTACAATAATAGGGTACTTTGAGAAGTGATCGACGAACGTGCATAGGTACCGATTGTTCTTTTTAGTAGGTTTTAACGGGCCTACAATGTCACATGAGATTCTTGACCAACATCTATTAGCGGGTTGAAAACGTTGTAATGGTGCATCATGGGGAGAAGATGGTTGCTTTCTTTGTTGACAGGAGAAACAATTTTCACAGAACACTTTGACGTCATTATACATTCCTTGCCAATAGAAGCGTGAGGTAATTAGTTTAGTTGTACGTTGGACTCCTCCATGACCACTTAGATGATGAAAGACGTTTAATATCCGTCGTTGCATGGGTAATGGGATGACTAATCGGTCATCATGCTCGTTAGCTTTGCGGACTTTGTATAACATTTGTTCATTATCTAAGAAATATTCGGAATTGGTATTGTTTTGGAGTAATGCGTCAATGATGGGCCGTAGTGTAACGTCATCACGCTGTAGTTGTTTGATGAGTCCTCGATCGAATATGGGTTCAAACTGCAAGGTAGCGTCATCATTAACTAGGTTGATGGTAATGCGTGATAAGGCATCGACATGAGAAATAGATTTGCCTGGTCGATGGGAAATGTCGAAGTCGTATTCGGCGAGAGTAAGCGCCCATCTTGTTTGTCGACACGTTGGCTTCGGTAAAGACATGAGCCATTTCAAACTTGCATGATCCGTAATGATATGGAAGTGCCGTCCGTAGAGATAAGAATTAAAGAACTTGACACCAAAAATAACTGCGAGCAATTCCCTTTCCGTTGTACTATATCTAGATTCACAATCTTTGAGTTGGCGCGAAGCGTAACCAATGACTTTATCATGGCCATCAATTTTCTGAGATAATATTGCTCCCGCGGCCTGTTGACTGCAATCTGTGGTAAGGGTAAATTCTTTGGTGAAATCCGGATAGGCGAGAATTGGATCATTGCATAATGCATTACGTAATGTGTCGAAAGCTTCTGTATGACGTTCGGTCCAGATGAATGGGACGTCCTTACGTGTGAGTTCAGTCAGAGGTCTTGCAATGTGACTGTAGTCGGGAACATAGCGTCTGTAGTAAGAAGATAAGCCAAGGAAAGAGCGCATTGTCTTTAGGTTAGTTGGTCGAGGGTAATTGGTAATTGCCTCTACTGTACGCGGGTTAGTCTTGACTCCCTCGCTGGTAATAAGATGACCTAAATATTCAACTTCGCTGTGTAAAAAATGGCATTTATCAGGACGCATTTTTAAATCTGCAGATTGTAATCTATCAAAGACTGCAGTTAACTTTTGAACGTGTTCATCGAATGTTTTACTCCATATTATCAAATCATCGAGATAAATCAATACTGAAGTGCCGGTTAGACCGCTGAGTACTGAGTTCATTAGACGAGACCAGGAAGCAGGTGCATTGGCTAAACCAAACGGCATTCTTTTATACGCCCACAATCCCTTTGGCGTGCAAAACGCAGTTTTATCGACGCTATCCGGTGCAATTGCTATATGATGATAGCTGCTGTGGAGATCAAGCGTAGTGAAAAACTTTGATTCGTTGCCTAAAGTGTCGAGAGTCTCAAGTATATTCGGCAAGGGATAGGCATCTTTGACAGTTACCGCATTTAACATTCGGTAATCTATAGCCATACGGTATTCCTGTTTTCCTGTAACATTCTTCTTAGGTACTAATAGAATAGGTGCCGCCCACGGCGAGTGAGACGGTTCTATTATGCCTTTAGCACACTGGTCTGCTATCATGTCATCAACTAATTGGCGTTGAACCTGTGGAATGCGATAAGGCTGACGTTTAATCGGTCTAGCATTTCCGGTATCAATATGATGTTCGATTGTTGGATGTTTACCGAGTTTGTCTCCGTCTAGGAAGAAGAGATGTGAATATTTTGCTATTACTTGGGAAACCTTATATCTATCTTCGTGATCGAGATGGTCCAAGGTACAAGTTTGTAGTAGTAATTCTAATCTTTTCTTTTCATCAATGGGTTGTTGTTGTGGAACGTCTAAATGGGACGCGTGGTTGAGAAGCACGTGTCGTTGTTGATCTTGATAGAGAGTGTTATTGTCTGGGAGTTCGACAGGTGGTTGTATGTCATGCGATGCAATTGTCTCGACGTAACCTACTGTTGTGTTTGCGCCAATTTCGAGTGGTTTATCAGATATATTCATGAGACGTACGGGAAAAGCTTGAGTTTTCTTTTCTAGTGATAACACTCGTGCGCTAATTAATCCATGTATATAAATTTTCTCGGGTTCGCACAAGATTACTTTATCGGGGCATGCATCGCTATGGTTATACAATAGCTTCTTTTGTTTACCTTCACAAATAATTTCACTTCTTGGGGGAACGATTGTCTTCCGTATTATACGCACAGCACTACGAGTAGGTAGGATGGGTTGTCTGTCATCCAGGGGTAGAGATATTTTCGACGGAATTGATGATACACGAATGTTATCGTTATTGCAAAAGTCAGGCTTCGCTAGATGTATTTCTTCTTGACAAGTAGAGGGAGCTAGCTTTGCTTCTCTATTGTCTTGTCGAAATATACCTATCTCAAACGTTTGACTCGCAACAGTTTTATTTGTTACTTGTGTACATTTGCTTCCTTCTTGATAGCTTTGTGAAGCCATCTGATAGGTATTGACAGAGTCATGATTCTCTGTTTTACTATCAGTTAGTCCCATTGTTGCTATAATTTGCGACATTTCTTGTATCATTGTTTTGATTTTCTCTTCCTCAGGGTGAGAAGTCCAATTAACCTGTGTACTGGAGTTCTTTCGTAGTGGTTCTCTACGTCCCGTTAGATGTGGGTGTTTATCTGGTAGGGTATAGACAGTGATATGAATATTCGTGTCGTTAAACACCTGCTTTAGGGTTTGTTTTACGTCTTCCCATACTAAGCCGTCTAATCCGCATCCTATACGTGGTAGGGCGAGATTCACTACTCCGTTTTTAACGCAATGTTTTTTCATTTGACGTAGAGATTTTCTTAGGTCGGCTAGCGTTGGTTTCGAGTCGGAGAACTGTTTCGTCACAAGATAATACACGAATCTATCATTATCGCGCAATATGGCTACCTCTCCCGTTCTTTTCCTTAGACGTTGAAGTTTATTCCTTCTCTGAAAAGTTTGAAGGAATTGTACAGCTATACCGGCGCTCATTTTGAGATCTTCTGCGACGCAGTGAGCGAGTGACGTATTGGCGTCGGCAGTGAAAAGGTCACCTTCGACTTCTGTTAGGATGAAGTTCTTAGTTGTGTGTGTCGGAGACGTGATAACGGTGATCTGCTTTGATACGGGATAACTTTTTCGGTTATGGCTGGGTTGTCCATAGGCGATGGTGTTGTCGCCGTCTATAATACAACATGATTTAGTGTCGATAACCAAGCTGTGCTTTGTACAGAAGTCCCAGCCTAGAAGTCCGCCGCCTCCCATTTCTAAGTTGTCGGTACTCACCATGAACGATTGGTTGTACGTCTTATCGCCTAACCGTAGGCACACCATTGCTTCTCCCACAATGGGAAGTCTAGTGCCTGTGACGCCAACGATGGATCGGGAAATATACGAAATGGGTATTTTAGCACTAGTGAGGATTGACTCGTGAATAATGGAGACGTCAGCACCCGTGTCAATGACACAAGTGTAGGGCACCGTTGCGTTTGGCGACGATGAGTGAAATATGGATATTGGCACCCATGGCTGTGTCCTATGAACTGACCTAATCATTGTGTTCTTTGCTGAGTTGACCTTCCAATCCTGCACTCGGCCTGGAGTTACGTTTTGGCCGGGCATTATAGAAAACTCGGGTTCGATGGGTTGGCTGTTGATGTAGTCGGTAGTCGAGCCTGTTCGTTGGAATGGTTGGACTGGTCCTGTCGTCGTCCTCTTCCACGTCCTCTTCCACGTCCTCTTGCGCGATTGTTGCTCGAGCCTCCTTGATTTTGTTGGACTTGGACTCGATTAGGATTATATGCTGACGGGCATACATTTGCATAATGTCCTCTACCGGTACACCGGAAACAAATAACCTCCCATTCTGAACTCTCGGGGTCCGCTCCCGTCGTATAAGGCGTGGACAGGGTATTCATTTGCCGAGGAATATGGTTAGGGGGATTGACAGGTTGTTGTTGATGATATTGTTGAGCGGGTGGTTGTGGGTAGTACTGGTGAACAGGTGATTGTGGATAACACTGTTGAATGGGTTGTGGTGGCGGTAATGCAGGTGTAGTAAATAGATCTTGTTCGTGTGCTGCAACTTCGTCGAGCATTCGTACACGTGATTTTTGCACGTTTTTTGCCTCGTACTTTTGAGCTAGTAGAAGGGCTTTTTTGATGTCTTCGGGTTGCATCATGTCTATCTGTAAGGCTCCGGCGTCTTCGCGTAATCCTTGAATGAATGTGTTGACAAGGGAATCTTGGATAATCTTATGTAATCCTAATCGGGTTTCTAATCCCGCTTTAGGGTCAATTGCATTCACTCCAGCGATACGTAATCGAACGAGGTATTCTTTGACAGTTTCTCCTGGCCTCTGTCTGGTTTGGTAGAAGGTTTGGAGAGGATTTATTGTAGGATATACATCCGAAAACCAATCCAGAAATGTTGTGGTGAGTATATCCCACGACGCCTCACTTAGTTCGGGTTTTCCTCTCAAGAAATCTGCAGCGGCTCCCGAAAGACGACGTTTGAACACTTCCTGTGATTGTTTCTGGGTCCAATTGCCTAGTTGTGCAGCCGACTTTATCGCTTCGATATAATCTTTAATCGGTTGACCTTCCTTCTCTCCAGAAAAGTATGGCACAAGCATTAATAGTCCACCGACGTTACTGCGCGCTACAGCGTCGCGTTCCGCTTGATCGGTATTTGCGTTGGTATTGGTGGTATGGACGGTACTAGTTGTTGCCATGATTACGTATTTAAATATTGAGTCGATCTTTTAATGTATTTGAATAAATTGAACACTTGTTAATATTTAAACTTTTCCGCACTTATTTATTTGTAGAAAACACTACTATGAACCGTGAATTATGAGTGAAACAAATAAATAAGTAAATCGACACCGCTTGTCACCAATGTGATGAAGTTGATCGTTTCAAATTGATAAAAATTGAAGATCTCTGTGACGACTGTCAAAGCGAGATATAAATCAATGATAGTTCAAATAACGATAATGTTCACAATGATAGCGTAGCTGTCACCAATGTCTTTACTGACATAAATATTCAGAGCGGTCGGAATTCGAAGGGAAACAATGGGAACGCCCGGAACTTAGGCCGGGAGTTTAATTATTAACAAGGAAGAGGGAAGGAATATTAAACTGGTAAAAATAGGTTTATTGAAGCTTACCAGAAATGTAGTATAAATTCAGTAGTTCGGAATAATCTCAGTGTTGTTTATTAATTCACATTTAATAATAATAATAATAGAAATGGTACTTGGTAATAATGTGAAGTTGGTACTTTTGTAAAATAAGAGATGGTAACTGAATTAATATGTAGATCGTACTGTCTCAAAATGGTCGATGATTCTAGTTTTGTTGAAATGCAAAATAGTCATAGATTTATGAAATGAATAATAGTACTGTCGTTAAAATCAAGGGTGAATCAGTTTATACAGAGCAAGGGAAATGTCCAAATACAATAACATGTTGTTGCTATGAGGCACAGTATTCTTAATAAAAGTGATTAATTGTTTACTTTAAACAGATAATAAGTTAAATACAGAACTATGTAGAAATTCTATTCACGTAGGCTATATTGAAATGGTTCTTAATAATAATATTGAAAAGTATATTCTAATTGATTCACTAATTAATATAACATGTAAAAATGAAAATGATCGCTTTATGACAGTCACACTAATAATACAGGTAGGCCTTACACTTGCAGTCACAAAATGTTTCATTCCAAAATTTCAATTTAAATAGAACCTACACGCATTTAGGCCTATAACTCACAATTTTCTCACAGACTATGCGTGGAGTGTGTATGCACATTGTTTTCTAGTTTGAGTGTGTGTATTATCAGTGCAATTTCTTCAAGATGGATTTAATGAAGTTTGATCGACCACATTATGTGACTGCAACCGTGGGCCTACTTGAAGGCAGAAATATGTTGTTCCAATACAGTATCCAGTTAGTCAGGTGCTTGAAGCCAAAAATATTCCTGCCAACAGTTGTGACCTTTAGGGACTAAGGTTAGGTAATCTAGAAAAAATTGAAAAATTGCAACTATTTTGAATCAATGCATTTAGTTGTGAGGGCTGTTATTATCCTGACAATATCCATTCATTAAGAATGCATCATATAATTTTATATTTATATAATTTCATATTCATATAATTTTACATTGCTTTGAAAGAAGAAAACAATAAAAAGACTGAATTTACTATTGTGTCTACTCAATAACTTATTAGGATATTATAGGCCCACCTCAATACCTTCTTCACACCCACTTAATTAAAGGCAATAATCGATTATCAGAAATTGGATCACTACCGGCATTGAGTATATAGTACAGTATAACGCAAAAGTAAAAAGCCGTTCCATTTTCTGAAGCCCGGGAGGTAGGCAACTTGTCATGCACGCTAGAAACCGGTCCGAGATTCAAAGTCCACATGCAGGTGTACTGACTGAAGTAAAATAGTATTGATTATATTTGAAGTGATTTCATCTGTGCAATTCAAAATAATGTTTCGATATGTTTGTATCATTCGTATTGGTTTTAATGTCGCACTGCACTGATGACTATACGATCTATTGGCGTCAGTTGTTTCGATGTCAATTCTTTCTCGTATTTACCATCAAGACATGTATTTGATCCAAATCAGATCTTGATCCGTTTTCTTTTCTTGTGTGCGCTCCACAGGCCACAATGCAAAACCGAACTACATGCTATTTTATCTATGGGCGTTATTTTTGAATGAATGCATATTAGGGTTTTAAGGCGCATCGACAGCAAGGTCATTTAGCGCATGTGCGTTATTTTTCTTCCATCTTTAAATACTTATAGCTTTTGGTGGTAATTGGAACGGTAAATGTGGGCAGATTGACGATTCAAATTGAAGAACTCACCTATATGAGAATAAAAAGTAGAGAAAAACCAACAATATCTCTCATTGGAAATTTAAAATTCACAATACATAATATATAATGAAATTTATAAAATAATAAAGTATATAACCAATCCAAAGATATACTGATCTATTGTTCCAAATATTGTTCATCAACGCGGAAACACGTGACACGTTATAATTCAATCAGCACCTCAGTGATGGGGGAATGATAATGAAAATAATGAAAATAACAAATCAATGAAAATATTAGTTATGTTAATTGAACGTTTGGAAATGATGATACCCACATAAGCCGAAGATTGTGTCTGGGAAAGAAGATATCCACCTTGAAATCCGATCAAATACGTCACTGCTATCCCTAATTTCCTAATTAATTTCTATGATAATATAGAAGGCTTTGATTTGATCGTTTCCAATTAATTGGTGACACCCGTTGCTCGAATTTTAATCGGCATCTTGACGGCTTTGAGTGATTCAAAAACATTACATTATATATTTTTTCATATCAAAACGGCTGGATTGATTTGTAGTGCGGTCAGTACGGGTAAAAATTCACCAGAATATTGCATTTCCGGTTACCAGCACGAAATTTGGTACAAAGCTAGAAAACATTATGACAATTTCAAACCAACCGGGGGGTAAGCCAAATTCGCCCGGGTTCTCCAGAAAACCACCCCTAAAAGAGGCTATCCGGTTTTGGTGGGGTCAGTGTGAGAAAAAAATCACTTCAATACTGCATTTCCTGTTACCTGCACGATATTTAACACATAGCTGGAAAATACCATCACAACTCCAAATCATCCAAGGAAAAGTCTAATTCACCCCGATTCTCCCTAAAACTACCCCTCAAATGAGGCAATCCGGCTTTCGTGCAGTCAGTAAGGGTAAAAATTCACTTGAATATTACATTTCCGGTTCGCACCGCGAAATTTGGTATGTAGCTAGAAAATACTATGAAGATTCTAAATCAACCAGGGGGCAAGCGAAATTCACCCGATTTCTCTAAACAATTACCCCTGAAACGAGGCTATCCAGTTTTGTTGCGATCAGTGTGGGTACAAATTTCCTGTAATATTGTATTTCCAGTTACCAGAAAGAAATTTGGTATGTGGATAAAAAATACTGATGCAATTCGAAATCAACCAGGAAAAAAGCCAAATTCACCCAGGCTTTCCCGAAAACTACCCCTTAAATGAGGCCATTCAGTTATGGTGCGATCAGGAGGGTAAAAATTCAGCGGAATATTTATTTCCGGTTACCAGCATGAAATTTGATATATAGCTAGACAGTACTATTACGATTTCAAATCAACTGGGGGGCAAGCCAAATTCGCTCGGGTTTCCCCAGAAACCACCCCTGAAAGGGGTTCTAGTTTTGACTGATCTAAGTTTTCTAGTTTTGATTGTTTCAACTTCCAACGCTACAGTGGATAATAGATCAGATTCTGAAATCATCAATTGAAGATTCTAATTCGTTCTACCATTTTATGAAGCAAATTGCATTCCCTATATATAGTATACCACAAAATCGGAAAAATTGAAAAATTCTCATGATTAGGTATATTCATTTAAATATGATCAGCTGATCACATCACTTGTAATATGCAATGATTGCTTTTGTGAGCACCAGAAAAATCAATGAATAGAGAAGTTGGGTTTTTTATAAGCTTGATGACCTCGGTCACCATCAGAAGGAAAAATAGTTAGCTATCAGTAACTATACTGAACTCATTGTGGTACAATTTCTATACCCTCTTCTTCTACCATTGGGGTGGGTCCTGGCGAATGAATCAATTTTGAGTTGGTTATTGCTAGAATTTCAATAAATTCATGACAATAAATTCATGAATAAATTCATGATAGAATGGGGGAATTGATAAATTCACAACTTGGAAAAAAATATTCTTGTTCCCACTTGCGAATTCAGGCGATCATAGGGTGCAATGTTGCATTCAAGTAGATTGATTGAACAAATACTGTTACCGAAGACAGTCGTCAGGTAATTATACCAAACTAGTCGGGGTTTGATGATTTTACATTGACTCTCAAGGAATGGCTGTAGTTGGAACATAATATGATCACCAATATTATACTATGATATCAACTTATGAACATCAGATGAGTTCAATATCATTTTTCTCGGGTTTCATCAGTAAATAAGGATTGAATCAGACCATTATTCTTTTCATAAATAAGAAAATCAGTATAGATGAGTCTTTGGAGGACATTTCGTAATTTTGAATCGATCTATTTTCATACTGTATTACATATATTTTATTTTTGTTTGCTATTGAATTTTTCCAATTACAACCCTCCTTTACTCAGTCAACTAAGGCACCACTTTAGAAACTATTGTCACCGTTGGACGTAAGTTTGAATCCCGTAGCTTTTTTACTGGAGCCCCCATTCCACCACAGGTCGCATGACAATCGCTTCACAGGAATATTGCCTCTGCCTTGCACATCTAGTTTTGTTCAACTTGGTCCTCCAACTTATCCTCACTCCATAGTTTCATTATTACCTGCTCATTCGTACCCTCAAATATACTAGCTGTTGGTGGGATCATCGGAAAGACGATATTATCATCACAACCATTGTTCCCATCGAATTTCCATGTCGTGACAATACCCAAAAGCATAATTAGGTGATATTTCGAGAAGGCCAATTGGCCCCAAATATTAACCTTAAACCTCAAATACGATTTGATTTGACCATAACAACATGTTTTATTGTGAATATATTTAATCTGATCAATAAATCATGTCCGAGTGTTGTGATCATCAATTAAACGATAAGAAATGAAGAAAATGTCAATTTTTGCATAAATTTGAATAACTGACCCATTTTGGGGTCAAAATATGCAGTATGAATGAATTTTCTTTTTTTTACATGAAAATTATAAGACATGCTTCTGATCATATTGAAAATTTTCAACCCACATCTTCGTTTATTAGTTAGAAAATGATGATAAAAACTCAACATTTGACCTTTGACCTTGATTTCGACGTGAAAATCTACCTCTGCTGTCGGTTAATCGTAACTTTTTGAAAAATTCTCGTTGCAAGCTTCCATTCGATGTGTCAACCTTGATCGCAATTTTGAAACCCCTAAAAATGGTTATACAATGTACTACAGCGCTATATTCATTTTTTGATCACCTAAACTCATCTCGAAAATGTTATCATCTTCCTCATTATGGTTAGCACTATCATTATCATCATTATCAACATTATTTCGTCGTATCTCGATTAATTTTCATGTTTTTTGTGAGAAAATATGATTTTTGACTGCCATTTTGAACAAAAAGGTGACCAAGGTCAGTGGCAGCTTGCCCCCCGGTCGATTTTGAATTGTCATAGTGTTATCTAGCCCTGTACCAAATTTCATGCTGGTAACCGGAAATGCAATATTTTTACGCTTACTGACCGCATTATTGAGGAAATTCTCAAAATAATATGTATCATGATTATATTGAAATTCACTGGGAATTTGAATTCTCTCGGGTGAAATATTTTCGACGATTTTTTCCCTCTGGGTTATTCTCACGGGATTTTTGAAAACTTTAAATGAGTCTTACCAGAAGTGATTCGACAAATTGCGCCTCAAAATTATACAGTATCGAATTGGATACAGACACTTGTGCATGCCAAATTTCAACTGATTTTGAATTCTAGTTTGACCTGTGGAGCGCGGAATAAAGGCACTTTCTTCGATTATGGTGGGATTGAGTCTTCGCTTCGCTCATCCAATTACACAAAAGTGATCTCGATTAGGTGAAAATCACATTGCTTATGGAAGGAATATTCCATGTGACACTTTGGACAAATTGGAATGAAAATAGTGGATAAGGGATTCAGAACGTGAAGAACTGAATAGTGAAGCGCAACACAAAATTAATGATTACTCATTAAGCGATACATGAATGACAAAATATATATATATATATATTTATATATATATATATATATATATATTTATATATATATATATATATATATATATATATATATATATATATATATATATATATATATATATATATATATATATATATACATATATATATATATATATATATATATATATATATATATAATATATATATATATATAT